>JAHWFP010264596.1:4752-43828 GCA_023313725.1 Lithobius niger
TTATAACACTGGATACTGTATTCCCATTTACAGTGGGGATATTTATCAATTGTTATAACATTGGATACTGTATTCCCATTTACAGTGGGAATATTTATCCATTGTTATAACACTGGATACTGTATTCCCATTTACAGTGTGGATATTTATCAATTGTTGTAACATTGGATACTGTATTCCCATTTACAGTGGGGATATTTATCCGTTGTTATAACACTGGATACTGTATTCCCATTTACAGTGGGGATATTTATCCATTGTTATAACACTGGATACTGTATTCCCATTTACAGTGGGGATATTTATCCATTGTTGTAACACTGGATACTGTATTCCCATTTACAGTGGGGATATTTATCCATTGTTGTAACACTGGATACTGTATTCCCATTTACAGTGGAGATATTTATCCATTGTTGTAACACTGGATACTGTATTCCGATTTACAGTGGAGATATTTATCCATCGTTATAATACTGGATACTGTGCTCCCATATCCAGTGTGGATACAGTATCCAGTGTTTTTACAGTGGATGGACGTAGATCCTGTAACTGCGGAAACTGTGCTTGGTGTTTTCACTCAGCAGGCTAGATCTCGTTTCAACGAGCTCATTCTCATCGATTTGAAGCAGGTGTGCTTTTAACATGTGAAGTTGTTCCACCTGTATTTCGTATCTAACAATTTTTTTCCTCCGATGCCCGTACCCTGGCCATCATTAATAAAACGATTGGTATTCCAAACCGATCCCTAGTGCCGACATAGCAGGATGGAATGGTTACACAAAAATAATGTAAGTTGAAGTGATACGACTACTGCTACTCTTCCAGGTTTACAGGAGTTTATAAATAATGACAACTGGCAACAGAATGGATGAAATTGCACACGACTCAACAAGTTTCATTTTTCAAAGGAAAACTAAAATTCCACAGGTATGGTAAAAACTAATTTTCAGGATCGCCAGAGTTCACAAAAAAAAAACTGCCCTGGCTAATCTAGTCAAACTCTTCCAAATGCTGCAATCTTGCGAATTTATGGTGTGCGTCATAAAATGTCTTAATTCAACAATTTAAAACTAATGTTATTAGTAAATACCTAATCATGCGTGACTATACTAAAACAGTAGAAAAAGAATGGTTATAGCCCCTCTGTAATATTGTTAACACACCTGGCTATATCAGAAATCGGTTTCATTTTAAGTAAATGATCGGTAACGATCCTTACAGTGATGCACTGCCAATTTTTACTGATTAGCCTCTGATCAGCAGCCATCAGCCGGATATGGCAAATAAAACAAAGAAGCGAGAAAAATTACTTGGTGAACATGCTTTGTGATATTTTTTTTCCTGTTTGTATTTAAGCCACTAGCGTTTTTGTTGGCCTTCTATCCCACGCTGTCAGCATAAAAGTTGTAAACTACAATTGTATGTGTATTCTCATGTATATTCTGATTTGTAACGTATTTCTCACAGTAAGCTGTAATGGCCCTCGAAAAAAGGATTCAACTGTAGTAAAGGGACAATGCGTTAAGCCCACGATTTAAAAAATTTCACAGATGTGGGATACACAGGACTATATAAATACAGGTGAGAACAATGAGCAATAGGGCGGTTGATCAGCTGCACTCGGCAATTGTAAAATGGGCAAATTGTATACCTGCACTCAATGGATCAACTACTGTGTCGGTGTTAAAACTTATTATTGCATCGAGGTACGATTAATTATTTACTTAAAAAAAATTGGCAACGCCCTGTAGCTGTGTTAGAAAGGAATCTTAAATTGCTTTCCGTTAAGGAAACACAATACTCTTCGAAACCTCGTTAAGGCGCAGCATGTTCTCGCCTTTGTTCCTTGCCTTATTTTCCGGCATAAGAGTTTTCATCAGTTCTGATTGTGAAGGCTGTATGATGTTTATCGTTCCTACGTGAAGTGCGCCCCACCCCCAACAGTTTTGTTGCACACTGACAAAGGCTCTAATGGCCTAGTTGCCGACGTGCCCCTGAAGCCTCAATTCCACCCCCCCCCCACTGCCAAAGGTGCTTGCTAAGATAGTCCAAATTCCACTCCCATGGCATCCTTACAGGTGGTTCACAGCTCAAAGTAGGCTATAGGAACCTTAGCAGTGCAGAGCACATAAAAGAGCTATTGCTGGCCAGGAGCCCCGAGGAGAACTGACTAATTGGCACAGGAACAGTTACGAAAGTAGGGGAAAGTATTTCAGGTGTACCACCACAGATGATACTACCTTCATCCCCCCTCTAACCACACTACCATGGGTCCCTCTATACACAGGAATGGAACCATATATAAGACAGGCACGCTATAAAGCATATTAAGATAAAGTAACAGCCAGTTTCGTGCACAAATAAAACCACACTACATTTCGGGAGGACAACCTGACGACGGGAGGTTGTCCTCCCGAAACGTAGTGTGGTTTTATTTGTGCACGAAACTGGCTGTTACTCTATCTTATCTGAAAAAAGTGCTGAAACTTCTCAATAAAGCCGTATTACGCAGCAAGCCTACTTGAGCTTTACAACAGACGTGCACTAATTCTAACAGAAACCTTCTAACCAACATAATTATTATGTAAACTAAGGGTGTAAACTAACATCGCAATAAACCGCTGCAATTCTAAAACTCATAGTTGTAGTCTACTGGCTTTTATTTACTGTCATTCCGGGGAACAATGATTATAAATATGGCATTACTTATAATGCCCTGGCATCGAGCCCCCTCAGAAGAAAAATTTGTTCACATTTTTTTTATTATACACTGAATACATAGCACAAAATAACAAGAGAATATTATTATTCATAAACTTAACCAAGGATTTATTCCAAAGATCCAACTGCTGTACACACACTACAACCGTGTAAGCAAAATGTTTAAACAGATTTAGAATCCACAGATTTTTATGTACGTTGATTAGAAACAAATATTCAGTAAAAAACTGGGCTATATTGTTATGTCGTAACGATTTCTTTCCCGTATTAAAATCTGAAATCTTCACAACAAAATAATGGATTCGTTTAGGGTTGAGTTAAAAAGTAACCTTAGCGGCTTACAGGAATTATTTGCCATATTAAGCTATGATCTTCCTCCAAGACTACATGCTGTACGATGCGGAAAAAATAGTATTAAAAAGTTGAAAATTTCCCGTAAAAAAAGGGTTATAAAACTCTCAAAAAGTATAAAATCCTTCATTTGCTCCATTTCTAGACATTCATCCGCTTTAATGGGTATTAAAAACAAATATCTCGGTTGAATTTTGGCATAGCGATCGCCGAATGTCATAAATATAGCTTTAACAATAAGCGATATCGACATGCACCACCACGTGTTTTAATAATTGCACGAAGTACGTGCAGCGTCAAATGCAGCAATCAATATTCGAAATAGGCCATTTGCAAACTGACAATTGTCTTGATAATAATATCTTTGTGTTCAGAGTCAAAAGAAAAGTATATATAAGGCTAAAGAAACTGCAAGCTTGGCCTTATCAAGAACTCAGACCTTGCTTCTCACCACTCATACTTCCAAAAGCCCTGCTATTTGCATCTTTTGTGAAGCCCCCCACTGTAGCAAGCCCCTAATGTAAAAAAAATTTTACATCCATTTTCTACAGTTTTCAGTGTAAGAAGCTATTTCCACCTAGCACCGAGATCGTAATTCTTCCTCGGCTGTTGGTGTGAGTTTGCTCTTCCAGTTATAGGATCAGTGACTGTTCCTGTAAGCTGCGTAACACTGAAGATGATATTTCGCTTCAATAACCATCAGATCACCGATCGATAACTTGGCCAATTGAGTATCATTTGTATCTGCTGCCATTTCTCGTAGTTAATTATCCGAACTGAATGTGTTGAACTCTTGTAGACGTGTAGTGGAGGCTTCACAAAAGAAGCAAATAGGGTTTTTTGGAAGTTTCCTACCTATTGCGACGTGGACTCTTCGACGTTGTTTTCTTGCTATCAAGTTCTGAATTGTTGAAATGTTGGTGGAAGGACCTGTGCCAGGAAGCATCATTATCTTAAAATGTTATGGTGTTCCAAGACATCCACCAGTTATCGCTGTAGGTAGAACACCAAGAGCACTGAACTCTTTATAATTTTTAAGAAACACCTAGCACACCTGTAATGGAGTTGTCTGATTTTTGGCAGTCTTTCGGCAATGTAATGACTGTTATTTTTTTTTTCATTTTGACCTATTGTACACAATTCCTAATTTATTGGTTTTGAGGCTTAGTTACAATTAATTCCAGTGCGCCTGCTTCATCACAGCCATGAATATAAGGAAAATTAACTTTCTTAAGCATTATTGTAATCATACTTGATTGTTGCAGTTGGAGGTAAAACGCCATATGTCGTAATTACGTTGTTTTCAGGAAAGACTAAATGCGCGGAGTGGTTAACGCTCGCTAAAACCCTTTGAACCGTAAATGCCCAACCACTTATACTCCCCTAATGCAACAACATAAACTTTTGTATTGTTTTAGGCAGAGATTAACTGTGCCTGGGGAATCCGCATAAGTGAAAATGTCTTTCCAGTACTGACATTTACCATCACTTCCGATTGGGTTTTCGACATTTTCTCATAGAACGTTATTTGTCACAATTGATGTATAGAACTACTGTAGCAAGTTTCAGTATATTATATTGGCCTGTTTATTAATGGTCGAGAAATATGCTTAACTGTATTCAGTTTTGTTACTATTTACATATTTTGGTATAATTATAAGGCCTGCTTCAGGCCAATATACGTTCAGATCGCTTGGAGCAGCCCATTTTCGTATTGCCCATACATCAACTGAACCACACACAAAAATTCCTTCTCTTGTCCATCAAGCCGTAATTCTGTAAAATTTTGTTACTAACTACCTCACTACCTACATAACAATCAAATCGATGAACTTGTAGAGCGAATTAATGCGCTTAATAGAGCAGCGTCATGTGACGTCATTTTGGCTACGAGATACAAATTGGTGGGCATAGCTACAAGGTGCACTAGATTAAAATGTAAGGGAATACACGGCAATTCTAGTCAAGACAGTGCTTTGAGAGCGGTTTTCTTAGGCTTAAAATAATGGTGTGTTCTGCAACAACAAAAATCGCGCGTTATAGGCTTAAGAAATTCAGTCTAATAGCATTGGCTTCAGTAAGACGACTTTCCTTTTTCCCACCAGTGCACCTTGCAGCTAACCCAGTTACTGGCTCCACCATAGAGTTATACACAATAATACTACGTCGTGTCACTGCCCTATACAGTCGACTAAACATAAACATAAACATAAACACCGTCATAATCAACTAGGAGGACCAAGGTATTGATAAAGACAATACAGACCACTAACCAGCAGGTGATGTGGAAAAAATCTTAACCCAACGATACCTGTCATCATCACCGACAAATCGACAAGCATTAGAGGTTATTATAATTTTTATCTTAACAAAAATCAAAATAAAAGAAACGAAATTAATTATTTCAGCTATATTTTTTTGTTATAGTAACATCATCGATGGCTGATTCCGGAAATATCAACTATGAAACGGACCATTTTTGGGGTGAATACTTTCGATTTGACAGTGGTTAGGACAGTTAAAAAAAACAAAAATAACTCTTTTTCTATTCCACTTCTAGTTAATTCTTTTAAGAGACGAAAGATACGGACAAAAAGAATAATTTTGTTACAACATTCTGACTTTCCTGTGAATCTTGGGCCATTTCCTTTTAATTATGTCACGCAATATTCACTATAACAAAAATACACAAAACAACAACAAATTAGGAAAAAGTATGGATTCAGGTTTTTGCTGTAATTAGGCTTGAGTTTTTGATTTCATAATTTCACAGTGAGTGTGGTTATATAAAAAATATGGATGTAGAAATTTTTCATCTCGTGTGTATTTTTATGGGCCATCCTGTATATTAAAGAGGGGGGAAGGCCCAGGGGTTAATTTACCATCAGTCCCACCAAATGTAGCTACGCCACTGCCTGAAGGTCATCAGCCCCAGAGGGTCAACCTACAATGTTCTGCTGCTCGAATTACGTGTTTTATGTCTTTTCATGCACAAAACCTTCCGTGTTATGAAATTTTAACCAAATCGGAACAAAACTGAGAACGTTGTCGTGTTCCATACAGACACACACGTGCGGAAAGCACGGATTCAGTTGCGAATTTCACCTCGCTCGCTTCGGTCAATTACGGTAAATTTACCCCCCATCTAAGTTGCCTTTTGAAGGCGCTTGTTTATCATTTGCGTTGCCCATGTTCTAAACACAGCATCCACCTTCGAGAATCTCCGTCATCCAATAGGCTGAAATGGGTCACGTGAACTCGTTTCAGTTATGAAAATCGAGGCGCTGCTGCGAATAGTGTTGTTCCGTTTTAAATTTACCGCTGTTTTCTTGATATTGATCGAATATTCTGCGGTGCTACATCTAGGAGTTTAAAAGGTGATAAGGCGCCTTTAATTTACTCACAGTAATATCACAAACAAATCGGGCATCGTATGCCGTTCGGGGACATATTGTAGCAATATACGCAAAATTCTTTGAAATACAACTTTAAAGAAATGGGCCTTAACTTAGCGTGTGCAATAACTTGGAAAGGAGCCGAATAAAGTAAAAGTAATTGCAAAGAAAAAGAAATCCTTCGTTCGTGCGTAAGACACAAATCTGTTATAATTTTTTTTTTTTTTTTACTTTTGTTAAGCAGCGTCAATGCTGCACGTCGCAGAATGACTAGGTATCGGTTTTATTTTATTAATTACAGCCAAGAGTAATGTATTTTTCTCCACAAGTTGAAGTGAAATTTAATTTTCTGTCTTCCTAATCTCCTAACGGAGCGCAGCGGAAATCGATGCCGGAAATTCGGCAAATTTTGTCGCTCGGTGTCGCTGCGATGCTGAAGCGCGTGGCGATCTGCCAAGGAAAAGTAAAGATTCCTGACTGTGTGTGATCAATACTGACGTCTGGTGTTAAAGCCGTGAACTAAACCTTGGTAGAACGGACGGTGTGGGGAGTTACCGTTTGCCACACCGAGATGGAGTTTTGCAGACATAAATATCCCACCGAGAATTGATTGGCGTACATGTGGTTATAGGCTTATAAGTTGTATTGAAAATATTACTATACCACGCGCCATGGCTGTTTGCTGCGACGTGAATATCACGTGACTGGGCTAGTCCAATCAGACGGCCAAACAGCCGTTGTTCTTGTTCGTCATTGGCTAACTCATGGTGACGTCACGGCAAACAACCATTGCGCATGGTTTAAGCTATTTTAAGAATGTTATACAACTCTTTCATTGTTGGATCATTGTTGAATCAGTGGATTTATATCATGAGACATACTGCTGCAACAATCAAACGGTTGTCCTACCACTATTTAGACCCACTGCTGTTTGTAGAAATGTTGCGTAAGAAAACGAAGGCATGGGTTTTTTACTTACGTAAGAAAGAAAACGAAACCCTTTGGTACTTACTTAAGTAGCAAAAAAAAACCCTCTCTGTCATTGTTTACGCATCCAAAATTGTTTCTGAAGTATCATTAAACCCTTTAAATTAACAACTATTAATTTGTAAAATACGAAGTACGAATTCTACGCATTTTCATACTTGCGTAAGTAAGAAAACGAAGGCCTTTGGTTCTAACTTACGTAAGTAAATCTGCTACCGCTAGCAATGTTTACGCATCCCAAATCGTTTCCAAAATAATACATGTATTGCAGCTGACAAAATACCCGAAAGAAAGAGCTAAATTTGATTTTTTTTTTTTTAATTAGGCATTTATTGCAGTTATCGAGTTTTACGAACAGAGTTGAAGCAAAGAACATTGCCGCGAGCAAAGAACATTGCCGCCGCTCGTTATACTATCACAACAATGGCTCGGTTACTAACAATGCAAATAGTTGTTGTACAAATATGTTCGACGATGGTTCGGCAACGATGCACTAACACTGTCGCTTTATTGCAACAATGGTTCGTTTACTAAAGATTCAACTCGGCGTTGTACGAATATGCTGACGCTGGTGTTCGGCAACAATGCGGCAAGACTTTGGTAAGCATCATCTAACTGATACTAAGACTACTAAATTAGGCCAGGTAGGGAGTAATTTTTCCCTAGCACACGGAGAGATCAGAATATTATAAGTCGAACCCGTAGTACCGGTGCCCTTTACATGACGACAGGCTGAACTTCTGATCGCCTTCGCTCGTTATGTGGTTCCTTTTGTCCAAACTTCTCATAACTCTATGCAACAGGTTAACACCACACATTAGGCACCTCTCTAGTAATCACCACTCTGAAATGTCAATAAAATCATTTTAATCATAATTTCTTGAAAGACTTTTTGATTTATTTATTAAGACACACGCTAGTGTGTTGCCCGCCAAGATTCAGCAATAACATTAACGTCCGTGCTACCCAGGTAAAATATATGTGACCATGGAGACCACTAGGCACTTGTATTTTACAGCCAAAGGCAATTTGGCTGTTTTCCGGCATCGGAGAAAAAAAAACTAAGTATCAGAAAAGAACGGAACTTCGTTTTGTCAGTAGTTTGGTCGCTTATCAACACAAATGAAACTATTAGTAACACAGCTGAACATTTTCTTGCTGAAAAAAAGGTGTAAATAATGTTGGTATTTATCAAATTAGCTAATTAATTTCACGAAAATAAATTCACGAAATTCTTCCACGCGGCGTATAAAGCTGAAATTTTGCAGATAGTTGTAGTTTAACGGCGGAACGTGCTTTTTGCTGGTTTCTAGGTTTGGGGCAGCACAAAATCTAAGTTATCAATCAATCTCAATGCTAAGTACAAGCTTACCACATCATATTGTTTGTTTTGTTTTTACGAAGATGAGAGGGAAAATTTAGCTGGAGAAATTCAAGCGGAAAACCCAGGATCTTTGACATGCCACATTTTGCTTCATTATTACAAAAATGAACAACATATGACAATGAACACGAAAACGTGAGTACGCAGTGTGACAACAACAGCACGCGTGAAGAATTTTTGCTTTTCCAACTGCTAAATAGCCTAACTACATAATTACATTTTTTTCCATAAGATATCATATATTCGGAATCTTGTTTCTAAGTTCCAAAGCGTAATAATGTATTAGTATTAATAAAAAAAACGCTTAAACGTATAAAATACGGATGTAAGCCTTAAAAAACTTAAAAGTTCTGAAGGAACATATATTAGAAAAAGACATGTAAGCCATCAGTGTCGCACCAATACGTGTAAAAAAAAATCTCCAGCGTCCTAAAAAGCAAGCTGGAGCTTCTTTTACACGTATTAGTACGACGCTGACGGCTTACGCGTTTTTTTCTAGTATCTGTTCCTTTAGAGCTTTACGTTTTTTAGGCTTACGTCCGTATTTTATACGCTTAAGCTTTTTTTAATACTAATATCTATTATTTTTTCCTTGTTCCAACAAGAATAACAACGAAAAGAATATTGCAATCACCTTAAAATAAGTGTTATAAGAGGTCCTTTTTAAAACTCAATTTTAAGCTATAAAAATTAAAAATCGGTTCTTTGGTTTGATCTCTACGTGAGAGCAAAATTTCCCCAACGAGAAGAATAACAACAATTTTAGTCACATTAAAATAGTGTTCAAAACGCCCTAAGCTTTCTTCATACTTACGTTTTAAGCTATAAACTTGAGCATCGGTTCATTGGCTCGATCTCCAGGTTTAGTACATTTGTTACGGGCCAGAATTTGGGCTAATCATGCACATCCAGCTAAAAGCCATAGAAGTTGGTACACAAGTCAATTCTTAGCTTATAAATCGAGCTAGATTTTACCACAATTCAAGCTTTTACCTCGATCTGCAATAATTTGTTGGTCAACCATCACGGAAGGGCACAGGGGGGTGCTGGGCGCTATTTCGAAATTTCTATGGGGCTTCCATGGCTGGTTTGATTCGTAATGCCAAGAATGACTTGTGTACCAAATTTCATGCTTTTAGCTCGATTTGCAAGAATTTATTAAACAATCCTCAGGGAGCACGGAGGGAGAGACGCCACTGGGGGGTCCTTGGGGTATTTCATGGGGAGTTCCATGACTGGTTCGATTTGTGCTGCTAAGAATGACTTGTGTCCGACCAATTTCATGTTTTTAGCTTGCTCTGCAAGAATTTGTTGCCCAAGCCTCAGGGAGGGGGGACACAGGGGGGTGTTGGGGGGCGCTGGGGCCGTTGGGGATATTTCATGGGGGGGGGGGGGAATGGCTGGTTCGATTTGTACTGCTAAGAAAGACTTGTGGACCAAACATCATGCTTTTAGCTAGGTTTGTAAGAATATGTGTAATCCACTTCATGATTTCTGCCCAGTTCCACCTCCACCACTAGCCTACCGCAATAGATTTGTTGATGATTTGAATCCGTATGAGTAGGTTTTTGGAGCACCTCACTGTGTTCCTCCCACCGCCCACTGAGTTCATTCACATTAGTCGGCTTTCCTTATGCAAGTGTCTGATGTTGACAGGAATTAACAACAAACAATCTGAATGATGAATAAAAAAGCCAGGAACGCAAAAAAAGGATATATAAACTATAAACCGTACTTATATTTCGCCGTCTGTAATGATGTTATCCTCTGAGGAGTAACAGCCGATTACAATAATTCCACAATCACGCTATGGCGAAACAACTGAATCACAATGTCAGTTCATTGTTCCTAGAATACGTTAAAAAATTTACTAAAATATGCTATCTTAAGTACATGTGGCCTAATACATGTATTTTATAAAGTCAATGCCATATTCCAGCCGAAAAACCTAAAAAAAACGGACACAAAAGGTAGTGTGGATCAAGCACGAAAGTAAGACGTTGTGGGAGGGCTGAAGAAGGAAGTGACGAGGACAAGGAGCAAGGAGATGGTCTGCAGAGATGAAAGCAAGCAGAGGGGGGGGGGGGGGTGTTGGGAAAAGGGAGGGGATTGAGGCTTTAATGGCGTGTCAACAGCAAGGTCATTAATGCCAACCTCAGTTACAGTGCAGTCGTCCGGGAAAAGGCCCGCTGAGAAGGAAGTGACAAAGGGAAAGTGCAAGAAAGGGAAAGTAACAGAAATGACAATGGGGTAAGATAGGGTGAGTAAAGGACGGAGTCTTTTGTGAGGAGGGGAATGTAGTTGGGAGGGGGGGGGGGGGTTGGAGGAGGGGCAGTCTGGGTGGGGGGGAAAAACAAGAATGGGAGAAAGTCTGGTGGAGGGAATGTAAGGAGTCTGATCCAGCAGGTCCGGGGAAACAGAAAGAAAAGTAGGGGAGGAGGCTGGGAAGGAACAATTAATGTTCCGATGGGGCTTTGGCCCATAGTTATTGGAACAGGAGATGGAAGAATGTGGTTCATAAGCTTTTTATGGTGGATTTTTCTTTAACTTACTAATATTTCGACATCAAACAGCGATGTCATCCTCAAGAGACAAAGACTGCTTACATTTCTACGGTGAAGCTACGTCGGATCTACAAATTCTAATTGTACTTACACGTCGAAGTACAGGGTGTCCCAAACGTCCAAGAACACCGTGATAACTTTATAAGGGGTTGAAAGAATATAGTGCAACGATAGCTTAGCTACGATGAGCCCTTCCAAAATGTCAGCCAGTCAAACATTAGGAATTTCCCCTGCATCCTTATGTCTTACTCAGGCTAAAGACGTCGTGAAGGGATTTAGGAGGCAGAAAAATGCTTCGTTCAATCTAGTTGGATCACTACGACGTCTTTTATGGTTTGAAACCCAGAGTGTTGGCCTTAGTGCCCCTTCCCCGGTCCGGGGGGGGGGGGGGGGGGGGTGGCACTGAGGCCCACCCTCTGGGTTTCAAACCGCAAAAAAACGTTTTGTATGATCCAACTAGATTTGGAAGCATTTTGCTGCAACCTACGTCCCTTTATGACGTCTTTAGCCTGAGTAAGACATAAGGATGCAGAGGAAATTCCTATGTTTGACTGGCTGCCATCTTGGATGGGCTCATATTATCGAAGCTGTCGTTGCGGCACTTTACTCGCTTTAATGAAGACCTTTAAAATACGGTACTCCTTCCCCCCCCCCCCCCATTTCATTGCAAATTTCTGAGTTGGGGCCTTACCTGGGGGCCCCCAAGGGGAGGCAGGCATAAAGCCGGTTGTACGAAAAGATAGATCCTTTAACCAAACTTACATTGCCAGAGTTTCACTACTTCCTTTCAACCCCTTAAAAAGTTATGAGGGTGTACTGGGAATTTTGGGACATCCTGTGTAAGTATGTTGTTATCTCTTCTTCTTCACCTTTGCACACGTTTGATTTTATTAAAAAATTAGGATGTTGCTGTTGAATTAAATTCGTGTTGGAAATAGTGATACGACGGTAAGTGGCATCAGTGAGCCTTGGCTCGAAGGGAAGGGAGGGGAGGGGGTGCGGTTTCCCCTTTCATCGTTTCAATCACAGCTTGCCATTCCATCTGACATTATCCCGCACCAGGCAAAATGAATCACGTTCTCATTACTAATTTATCCTCCTGGATTTTGACGTAAATATTTTTGGTTCTATACAACGAGTAAGAGAACCGGTCATGGATTCTTCAGATGACACGTTTAAGTTATGCAAGGCATCTAAATATTTCAACAGCACTTCGTGGTGTTGTACGTCGAAATAAATTTGCAAGTTGTCCCATATTTCTTTAGCCACAGTCGTAGATAAATAATTGATCAACTGCTGATCACTTTGGCATTTTGCTAGAAACCGAGATCATAATTATTACTCGTACGCCAGGCAATACGGGCGACTTGTGGTGCGTCTGCTGCCAGTGGATCGGTAGTTAATGCGTCATAAGTCCTTCTTGTCTCTGATGGTTCGCTACTTTCGTGCGCCATTAGATAGTCGGTATTATTGAAGATTTGTATGGTGGATTTGTAATAAAATTCAACGTTTAAAGCAATCGCCATGAGGGGCGGGGGGGGGGGGGATTGAGATTTAATGGCGCATCGATAACTAGGTTATTAATCTTTGCCAACCCCAGTCACAGTGCAGTGACCCAGATTGTCGCTGAGCCTCACATTACAAAGATGTTACCCAAACCCAGATCTTATGGTATATCCGTACCTATTGCAAAAATTGAAAAACCCTGGACCGAAGGACAGAATTATTACACGCTGTATCTCGCAGAAAGTGGAAACTATACGTCGAACGCAGACAATGAACAAGAACATGACGGACCGTGAGTGACAGGCGACACCAATGACATTCAGAATTAATAATCCACCCCCCCCCCCTCCTCAACAGGAAGCAGTGAATAAATGAGCGGAAACCTTTATGCTGTTAACCCGTCTTTGTCTATAGTGTTTTAGTTTGGTTGCCAAATGGCATTTTTAACCTAATCCTAGAAGTAAGGTCCGCCCAATGTTTTATGGTGTTTTGTGTTTCTTCAAGGCATACTTAATGAAATTCTGCCGGGTGCCACTTTGTCACCCTTGAGCAAATTTAAATATTCAAGATGGCAGCTAAGATGGCAAAAAAAATCTTATATAGGCCATATCGTCGCTTATAGAACAGAAAGGACAATCAATTTGGTGTCTAATACTATGTTTTCAGGGTCAGGGAATACAAATAACGGATTATCTTGTTGATAAAACATGCGCTCTTCTTTAAGGGGCTAGCATCACAGTCACCGTTCGATTTTTCGCTCGTTTTCAACTTTCAACTGCTATTCTGCCGTTTCTAATTTAGGTGGAAGACCCCAATTAGATTGATTCTGAAGGTGGGAATGTCTTCTGAGCGTCAAGGGGAAATAAATGGGTTATCATTGTTAGGGACCGAGCTACGCCCTTTGTTTTAGGGGCTTGTATGACAGTCACTATTCGATTTTTCGTTTATTTTCAACTTTCAACTGCTATTCTGTAGATTCTAATTTAGGTGGGGCGCTCCAATTAGATTCCTTCGAAAGGTAGGAATATCGTCTTTGCATCAAGAGTAATTACAAGGGTCTATCAATGGTAGGGACCGAGCTACCCCAATTTTACTACGGGCTAGTATCACAGTTACTGTTCGATTTTTCAACTTTAAACTGCTATTCCGATGTTTGTAATTTAGGTGGATGACTCCAGTTAGGTTCAATCGAAAGGTGGGAATGTCCTCTTTCGAATTATTCGAATTGGAGTCGTCCACCTGGATTAGAAACGTCAGAATAGCAGTTGAAAGTTGAAAATGAGCGAAAAATCGAACGGTGACTGCGATACCAGCCCCTAAAAAAGAGGGCGTAACTCGGTCCCTAACAATGATAAACCTATTTATTTACTCTTGATACAAAGAAGACATTCCCACCTTTCCACTGAATCTAATTGGAGCCTTCCATCTAAATCAGAAACGGCAGAATAGTAGTTGAATGTTCAAAATGAGCGAAAAATCGAACGGTGACTGTGATACCAGCCCCTAAAAAAAGGGGCGTAAATTTTTATCAACAAGATATTACGTTATTATATTCCCTTACCATGAAAACATAGTATTAGACATCAAAATGATTATCCTGTCTCTGCTATAAGCGAAGATATGGCCAATATACGATTTATCAGCCATCGTGGCCGCCATCTTGAATATTTAAATTTGCTCAAGGGTGACAAAGTGGCACCCTGCAGAATTTTACTAAGTATGCCTTGAAGAAACACAAAACACCACAAAACGTTAGGCGGACCTTACTTCCAGGTATTTGGCTCTTCTACCAGACTATTTATATTGTTTTATGTTCAGTACGGATGGTCGATTTAGTACTCTTGACTCTTCATCAAAGTTTGCCAAATAATAGCTTAAGATCACCAAAACACATTATTCTCCTTAAGAGAGTAGCTAAAACATTGCAGTACGACTAACTTGACAAAAGTCCTTAGTTTTCGGAAACTGCATTCAATTCCTTTTTCAAAAAATATATTGAAACCATTCATCACAACCTTTGGGTTATCAACCAGCTATCAGCCCTCAACTCCATGAATGTTCATTAGTCCATGGAATTTTCCATTGTCTTCACGGGTGTGGCGCTCAAATTTCTGTCAATTATTTTGTGTGTCTCATCCTAGTTTCCAGGTTGTATTATCTACAATTGAGAATTTTCTAATCTGACCCTTGCAGTTTTTTTATCGTAAATAATATCTAGACACACGCTAGTGTGTCGCCGCCAAGTAACAGTAGATCATCCCATTGTAGACATCCGATTGTTAAAAAAATGATTGTTAATGATAAAAACGCGGCTCACTAATAGACATGTGTCTGTTAACTGTAAGCAACTAAAAGCTTATTTTGACATGTTGAGGATAAATCCCAATGCGACAGAAATGTTTCAAATTGTGAAAAATGTAAGGAGAAAGGTCAGAGATGAAGAAAAACTAAAATTTAAAGGATGAGTGTGCACCATTCATACAGAGAAAGATGCGTCAATAACGTTGTTTTTATGTTACTGTCTAGCTAGCTGACTGTTCAAGCCATTGTTGCTTGAAATATTTGGTTGCACCTTAGAAGAGAAACGAAATTAAATTCCCTGGTAGCGAATTTCAAAACCCTCCCACGCATTTGTCCTGACCCCTACAACCCCCAAACCAAGAAAAAGACCATGCTCAGATCACCATACATCCGTGTGCAAAATTTCAGCTACGTAGGCCGTCTCAATTTTCCGGTAGCCACGAGCAAAAAGTCTATGGGATTTAACATGGAAAAAATCTTATTAGCTAAGATTTTTTTCATGTTACATCCCATAGACTTTTTGCTCATGGGTAGTGCAAAATTGAGACGGCCTACGTAGCTGAAATTTTGCACACGGATGCTTGGTGATCTGAGCGTGGTTCTTTTGTTGGTTCGGGGGTTGTAGGGGTCAGGACAAATGCTTGTGTGAGTTTTGAAATTCGCCACCAGGGAATTTAAATTGCGTTTTTCTCTTATAAGTTGCAACCAAAGATTTCACGTAACAATGGCTTGAACAATCAACACTGGTCCTCAGATGATTGTAAAAGTCTGGACAAACTATAAACGCTGAACTGCAACGAAGGACGAAATAAGCAAACATTTACGTTGCCGGGGATTGCGTAAGAATAAAGGGATGCACGTTAGATCACGGTTACGCAACAATACGAGCATCCATGAGCAAGCGGGGTGTTTGCTAATAACCAAGAAATCAAATGCATCTCGTTCTGCTATTATAGTAACGAGGGTTTCTGCTTGACTAAATGTGAACGAAGAAAGCAAACGAAAAAAATTCTCATTTTGCTGATGTAACGGCTAAATATTTATAGACATGAAATGCCTCCAAAAAATAAGGTAGAGCGGAATATAAGATGGTGCGCTGATTTTTTGTATGTTCACAGTCCTAAGTTACATGTGCCTATCAACTGCAAGCAACTAAAAGCATAGCTTGTCATGTCGAGAATAAATCCTAATGCTGCCGAAGGTACAAGGATAAACAAAACAACTAAAGGGCATGCGCTGATTGAGTGAGCGAAGCGAACGAATTCAGAGATTGTTAGCCAGTGTCTGCAAAAATGGGATTGAAGAAACTGAGGCATGTGAAGAATGCTTATTCAATAAACTAAGTCATGTGAATTTAGCTTATCGAACGGCTAATTGGCATTGGCAAATTTGAAAATTATCAACGTAATAATTTATAAGTATAAAATTTTCCAGGAAAAAGGTACAGATGAAGATAAGACGGCGTAACCTTTTGTACGTTCACAGTCCTATGAAAGTTGTGATATCCACCCAAAACCAAAACTGGTGTAAAAAACTGCCAAATTTCCAAAAAGGGTCGGCCTTTGAAGGTAGTGACATAATTCAAACACTGAAAGGCCGCCAAGGTTAATCCTATTAGCCAAATTTATCTCACCGAATAATACTTTGGACGTTAAATAAAAACTTGAAGATCCTCGGATGCCGCTCTACCAAAACTGAGCATTAAATCGCTTATACAGGAACATTGTTGCAAAATCCACGCTATCACCATTATATAATTAGAAAACAAAAACAAACTCGTATCATGTTTAAGGTCAGGTTTAACTGGTCCGAAATCAAAACAGCAAAGGAACACAAATAAACATTCCTGTAAGGTTTTGTATACCGCATTGTTCATGTGCTGTTTAGTCCACGTGAAACGTTACTGCTGTATTCACATGTTTTTTTTTTACAATTTTTACTTTAGAACACGATATGTCAGATTGATTCTACTTGACTAAACGCTGAAAAAACGTAAAAACCATAGTCTTGGTGTACTTGGTACAGACCTACAGATTAAATCATCCTCCTTGAAAACCTGGAAATGTCGTTGAAAATAAAAATAAAGTACCAGTCCTGCATTACTGAATACGGAATATTGAAAAATGGTTACGATAAACGGCAAGGATGAACGGAAAGGAGACGACTTGACTTGAATAATGCTGAAAATTTTTATCCCCGAAAGTAAGCGAGTGTATAACACTGTGGTAATCTTACAATAATTTTGAAAGTTGGGATACGGTTTTAATTGTATTTACGTAACTCATGGTTGAATACAGCAGCAAGGTTTCACGAGGACTAAACAGAACAGAGACCATTGTATAAAGGTATTCAAAGTTAAGACAAAAATGAAACTCACGATTCCAGCTGAAATTCAGATCTCCATGTGACAAATCGAAAATTAATAAAAGTTTGTACACGTGTTGGCCAAGTCCCACAAAACTCATATACCAAATATCAGGGGAAAATTTTGAAAGGCGGCGGAGAAATTAATCATCGAAATTTCGGCTTTAACATGGGAGACTGAGGTCAGACTTCGCAGTTAGGGCTACCCTCTTTACTAATAAGAAAAATAATAATGGTAAACAAAGTGACAGTTTTGTTTTAAGTAGAGCAGGCCTTACTATATTGACTGCTAAAAACATTTCTTTAAGCTTAACGATAGTAATATCAAAGCAAAAACCAAAACTGGTAAAAGGGGCCACCAAGTTCTGAATGGTTCGGCCCTTCAAAGGAGTGATATCAACACACCAAAACACTCGCCAAGTTAATCGCACCGACTAATAATTCGAAGGTTAAATGAAAACTAGAACATTGCTACTTTCGGTAGCAACGTTCAAGTTTTCATTTAACGTCCAAAGTATTACTCGGAGCGATTTAAGTTGTCGAATGTTTTGGTGTGTTGATATCACTCCTTTGAAGGGCCGAACCAATCGGAACTTGGCGGCACCTTTTACCAGTATTGGTTTTTGCTATGATTAGTTGATTATATTTACTAGATTAACTGTTAGCATCGAGCTTTTCGTGTTCAGCTACAGATTCACTAGATCACTGTCTTAAACAGCATGCCTTTTTTTTTTATTCTCAAAAACCTTATGCAGGAAAATCCTCCCCCTTTGCCAAATAACTGCGAAGCCAACATTTCTCAAATACTGCTACTCTGAAATACTGTCTGCCTGTTTTTTTTTCTTTTTTTTTTTCGGGTGGATCGTAATAGTGCGCAAAAGTTGGTTTTGGACGTCCTAATTCCATAGGAAAAAAAATTTAAGTAAATGATTAGAGATGCCCACCTGGGCCTAAAGTGTAACATTACAAATCAATGGGAAAATTCGCAAAATCTGAAAAATAAAATGATTTTTAAGTAGTTAAAAATACGTTTTTTTTTTTACATTATCTCATTTGGTGCTCTCAGAGACCATTAAAAGCCAGAATTAAATTTAAAAAAAAAATTTTTTTTCCCTAAACTTCGTTTTAATTTACGGCATAAAATCGGTAAAAAATTATTCCCCCGCCCCCTACATTCCTCCCTATTCGCATTGATTTCTGGAAGAAAAAAAATTGTTTCTGATTTTGGCTTCATTTAATAGTCTCAGAGTATAAAACGAGATAATGTAAAAAATCTGTAATTTAAACTATATAGTCAAAAATTATTTTTTTGAAATTAGCGATTTTATCTCATTGACTTGTAGTGTTACACTTTAAGCCGAGGTAAAATAAAAGTAGTGTTACACTTTAGGCCTCTAATAAAAATTTTAGATTTTTTTTTTTTTTTAACTTTTGGGATAGTGATGAGGAGGTCAAAGACCAACTCTTCCGCACTAACACGATTTGAAATTTTAAAAAATGCTTTTTTTTATCCACCCTCCTGTTTGTCTTTGACAAGCATTTTAAAATGGCCACACGTGTGAGAGACAAAATAAAAGACCTCCACAGTGCAAATGTAATTTTTTACTCAGTAGTTCGCCGGAGTACAAGTACTGCTTCCACAGCGCTACGTTCGTCTTGAAAAAAAAAAAAAATCCCCCAAAAAACCAACCGAGCAGCTATCTTCGAATACTAGTCGAGTTGAAGAAAAAAGCTAAGGTTGAGGATTGGAGAGGGAGAGGATGCCTGGTAGATGGGAGAAAGGGGAGGGCAGGAGGCGAATTCCCCAATGCCTGAGGGCAGCTTGTGAGAGGGAAGAGACCTGGTATTGGGCTGATTAAAGCTGATAGGAGAATGGCTGGCGATGGTGGCGCCACGACGAACAGGTGGTTGAAAGAAGAACGAAAATCGCGGTAGGTGACTCGTGGGACCAGAACCGTTTCAATAGCAATAACATAACGCCTGGGGCTATGATGAACGAAAGGAAGTTGCGCAAGTGGGACAGGAAGAAGTATCAATTGGAAGAAAAAAAAAATGAAATCTGTAGGGAGGAACTGACGGCATTCAATATTTGCGAACAACTCCAGTTTTTTTTTTTTTTTTTATATATTTGTCTTTCTTTTCGACAGAAATAAGTGCATATAGGAATCGTGTTTCTTTCGGAAGGGAAAAAAAAACAAGTTCAGCTATCCAAAATAGAGGTACGAGTGTTTCAAAGCGCTCACCCACTAACTTGTACATATTTTAATGCTTTAAACGTCATTCGGAATTATCTATACTGTTTATTAGATGACGTCCTCAGCACAATAATAGTTTTTGAAAAAAAACCTTAGAGAATAAACAAAGAAAGACGTTTTCCAACCATCGGGCAATCCTAAAATTTGCCCACAAATAGCATTAAAATTTTAAATTGACATTCTGTCGCACCCCAGCGCTACCTTGGAATTACGACTTGGTTTGTTCTTCATTCGTATAAAATAAAAAATAGAAAAATGTATTAAATATGTGCAAGCAAGTGGTGGGGTGCTTCCTTGTACTCTTGCAACCCTTTGGTTACTTTCTTTGTTGCATGTTTCTTTGTCTGCAGAAAGCAAACCGATTATAAGCATGGTTATACTCTCAAAAAGGGGGAATTGTTTACCCCCTCCCTTACTCCCAATCACATTTCTTCTTCTCCATCAGCAATGTGATTTAAGAAAATCAAAGAATTCGCTGTGTCAAATCCTGAAGGTAGTGGATTCGTCTTCGATGCTTGTAACCGGCTGCTTACATGATAGCAATACGCCACATGAAGCAACACTTCATGGTGCGCCTTGCAGTTAAGTATTCAGTCTGTGCACCTGCTCAATAGCCGCGCCCAAACGCGCCTATTGAGCATGCGCCAACAGGACTGCCAAAATGGCTCCTACTGGTCCAACCAGGCGGATCCGGTTCTATGCAGTGCAGCAGGTCACGTGACGTAATAGCCTAAGGCGAGGGGCTGAAAGCAGATCTGGCAGAAAGTGGAGGAGAGGCAACTGATAAGGTCGTCTCTCCTAATACTCCGCTAGGGCTGACCAGGCTACTAAACCTGAGTCAGTGCCTAATATGTGAAATCTGTGTGCAGAACCCCTAGCTGTACAATAAGGTGTGAATTGTGCTTGAGCCTTGTTTGAAAACAATCGTCCACTCCCTGAGTCGTCACATGCTGTCGTATGGATCATTTCATTTATAAGTAAGGAATATTTGATAAGTTTTTTTAGTTTTCTGAAAAATAAATGAATACTCGTCAACCCCACTAAAAGTAGGAAGAGAACTGAGTTGGCCCGAATTACGGACGATTTTCAACCACGTTAATTTTTTGTCATGTGGGAGGTTAGAACCGGCGTTCCCTTGATTTTGAGACCAAATTCTCAGCGCTCGGCTGCTCAGTTTGGATCCTCACGGTGCACATGTGGCTTTAAAATTGTCCCAGCTCCTTTTACGAACAAATTATAATAATATTGGACTACAATAAATAATCTCAACTACGTTAAGGGTAAGATAGCAGTGTAGATACATACAAACAAAAGTCTTGTAACTCTTTTCAAATAATATTCTGGAAAAGTGCTCCGTGGAACGAAGAGTATTTTTTTAAAAATCAATAATGAAAAATAGGAAACAACGTGGTCGCAAGGATGACCGCGAGGGGAAATGGATGATCAAAATGGCATAGCAAGAAATTCAAGTTATCTTTAGTTTAACGTTATTTAGCGACTTTGTTCTTGATGATCAAGGCCCCAGGTAACGTAATATAATTAAGAAGTGCGAGTTAAGTTTTTAAGTGTCCATGTGCAACCTTGTGCTGCCTTCTGACCATTTGAAATTTCGCTCTGACGATTTTCTGTTTGTCCCACAGTTATAGCTAAACACACGAACTGAATGAACTATGGTAAGAATATTCAGTAGTAATAGCCAAGAGGGAAGAGAACTGACTACAAGAGAACCTTTTGTGTGCTATTTTAATGTGACTAAAATGTTCTTGTTGTTGTTGTTCTTCTTGTTGGGGAATTTTCGCTCACATAGAAATGCTCCATCTTTCTTTACAGTTACGTATCAGTGCGATGCTCTGCTCCTTTAGACTTGGAGCATTAAGTTTTTGTTAAAGCTAACATCTGTATTTTATACGCTTAAGCGATTTTAATACTAATATAATGTAACTTTGATAGTCACATCTACAGCACTCGATACATAGTTAAAACCAAGGAGAGTTATAAGTTAGGAGAGTTATAAGTTGTCTGTAATGCTATGGTGTTCGCAAGAACTGTGGCGCCTTTAGACATATAGGTGAGCGGAAAGGGCTCCCGAGTTTACTGGGAGCCCCAAAGATAATTTTTTTTTTAATAATCCTATTCAAGTCGCACTGCACATAACTCCTCTTCCCCCTCAATCCTGCCTTACCCCAGCTAACACAATATCATTTAAGTTTTATTTTTTTTTTCCTGGTCGTCCATAATATACTG
Source organism: Lithobius niger (assembly GCA_023313725.1). Classification (NCBI taxonomy): domain Eukaryota; kingdom Metazoa; phylum Arthropoda; class Chilopoda; order Lithobiomorpha; family Lithobiidae; genus Lithobius; species Lithobius niger. Next base: position 26,828 of record JAHWFP010264596.1, read on the forward strand.
ATTATTCAGATTTGTTCACGGCGTTTTGTTTAGAATTTGCCATCAACAACAGCGCGAATTTCTTTTCCTGGAGCGGATTAGCAAAACAAGAGTATGGTGTGTGGTTAACGTCAAAATTCATCTACAAAACGGGATTGACGTAAACTGCAATGCGTAATATTGATGTTGACTTATACACCATATACGGGTTTCTCTAAATCTCTAGATGGAAAAAAACCGCTTGGATTCCTAGCTTGCCACTCACAAATGATTGAGCAGATGCGACAGCTCCATCACGGCCGCAAGTTGGGGAGGGGGGCCCCCCGCCGGGTGAGGAGGAACTGCCCCAGGCTCCATTCTAACGAGGGGCCCCAGTCCAGAATCACAGTCCAAGGCCCTACGAACAGCAGTCAGCATACGGAAAACCGAGGAAATACAAAATAAAGGTAGACTAATGTCTAAAAAATCTTCTCAAATAAGGTCCTCAAATGTATGTTGAAAGATGCCCCACTCGATGGATTGCCCCAGGCCCCAAAGGGATGTAGTTTCGGGCGTGGAGACACTTCACGTTTTGTGAGCGATAGGACTGAACAAACTGCCGCTGGGTGAGAGATAGGTGACGCTGTTTTTAAACCTTATGTACACCTCAGCAGTGTCCTTCCATGTTAAACGTTCAGTATAGTTTCCCTCAGAATTGACAAAGACCAAAGAATTTCGGTGTTCGAGGTCGTGTCGAAACTGTTCATTGCATTAAAATTTTTAACAACAACAATTTAACCGTTTGGCCACCATCCCATGGCCATATTCTTGTTGTTGTTGTCCTTGTTGTTGTTGGGACTGTTTGCCATCACCTAGCAATCGAACCAATGAACCGATTTTTCAAGTTGCATATCTCAAAAGTAGATATTAAAAGGTCTAGGGCCTTTTGAACGCTATTTCAAACTGACTATAATGTTGTTGTTTTCTTCTTCTTCTTGTTGGGGAAAATTTTTCTCACACATATAGAGATCGAACCAATAACCGATTTTCAATTTTTATAGCTTAAAATGTAAGTATTAACAATGACCAGGAGCATTTGAACGCCATTTTAATGTTACTACACTATTCGTGGTCTTATTCTTGAGAAAATTTAGCTCTCACCTTCTGTTTAAACTTATGAACCGATTTTCAAATTTTATAGTTTAAATGTAGGTATGAAAAGGCCTATGACCTTGGTATAGGTATGAACAAGGCGTTAGGGCCTTTTAAACGCTATTTTAATGTCACTGCCATATTCTTGTTGTTGTTCTTCTTCTTGTTGGAAAAAACTTGCTCTAACTTAGGGTTTGATCCAATGAACCGATTTTCAACTTTTAAAGCTTAAAATGCAGGTTTGAACATGAATAGGCCTTTTGAACGCTATTTTAGGGTGTTTACAATATTCTTGTTGTTGTTGTTTATCTAGTTGAGGAAATTTTGCAATGGCCAGGGCCTTTTGAACGCTATTTTAATGTTCTAACAATTTGTTTGTTCTTCTTCTTGTTGGGGAAATTTTGCTCTCACCTACTGATCATGCCACTGGACTGATTTTCAAGTTTTATAACTTAATTGTAGGTAGGAACAAGGCCTAGGGCCTTTGCAACGTTATTTTAGTGTGACTATATACTGTTTGTTGTTTTACTCCTTGTAGGAAAATTTTGCTTTCACATATATGTCAAAATTGTATAGTTTAAAACGTAGGTGTTAATAAGCGTCCCTTTGAACGCTTTTTTATGTGACTAATTTATCTGAAAAAGCGTTCATCTCAGCAATCTCACATCACTGTTATCTCATACCAAAATTCTGGTTACTTTTACCTAAAAAAAAAATAATAACTGGTATAAGTATTAAATAACGCTTAAGTGTATAAAATACGGATGTAAGAGTTAAGATAAAATCCCCAATGCTCTAAAATACCTGTAAAAGAAGCTCCAGCTTTGTAAGCCTTCAAAAAACTTGATGCTCTAAACAGATACGAGAATAAGATATATGCCATCAGCGTCGCAAACTCTAGCTTGTTTTTTTTTTTGGGGGGGGGGGGGGGAGATGCTTGAGATTTTTTTACAAGTATTAGTATGACGCTAATGGCTTACATGTATTTTTTGTATCTGTTACTTTTGAGGTTAAGTTTTGTTACAGCTTACATCTGTACCTTACGCGCGTTAAGTGTTTTTTTTTTTACTAAACTACTTACTTCCTAAATACTAACGTAGTGTAACTTTGGTAGTCATGCCCGTAATACTAAAAGTAGGGTTAAAGCCAAGGAGTTATAAGTTGGGTGATCTTCAAATGGGCGTTACACTTAAAAGGGGGGGGGGGGGGGCCCCACACTTAAAAATGGCAAAAGAACAAAAAATATTTACTGTGGGCAGCCCAATAGTCGGTACTAACTAAAAAAAAATTCTGGTACAAGACATCACAATTTGTTTACCTATAATTTGTTTACCTAATGAAATTTTGTTTTAGGGTTTAGTCATGATTCGTCAGAAAGAGCGTTGAGAGAATTGGTGGGCAGGGGCCGGAATGGCCCCCTTTGTGCGAACTCCCTTGATCATAAGCAACTGTACGTGTTGTTCCTTGCCAGTACCACTAAGGAAAATTGGAAATTAATTAGCCAACAGCGAAAATTATACACTAGAAATAACGTAGTTCAGTAAGCCACCTTTATTCACTTACGTTTCGTCGGAGTGGCATGACCCGGATTCGAACCGGCTACCCAGTTCGCCCCCAGATCACTTGCATAGCGCCTTAATCGCTATGGCCACATCCTCCACTGGCATAAATATAACTCACTGAACCCGTTATTAAGGTCACAAACGTGACCATGACTCCATTCGATCGAAATTTGCTCGGCCATAGGCAATGGAGAGGGAATTTTTTTTTAGTACCACTAAGCGCCGGATTTATATATGGGGAAAAAATTCCTTTCTATTTTAAAAATAGAGGCGAATTTAATAAATGCAAAATTGTCGAACACTTCAGGCCCCGAATCCCTAGGGTACCTTGGGCTTCAGCAGGTGTAAAGACGCTACTGCAAATGAAGCCTGTAACCTAACATTAAAACTAACAAATGCTAATTATTTAGAAATTAGGCGCGCCCAGGGTACATTTTCAAATTAATTAGCATGAGCCGCATTACCGACAAAAGCTAGAGGGCTGTTTACTGGAGTACACACAACGCAAAATAAATAATAACAAAACAACCAAAACAGTCTTTGTGTTTATGAATATTTATATTGACGTTTTATTAGCTTACTACTCACTCCATTAGATCGTAAAATGATTTCTTCCCAAACGAGACGTCATTTTATGTGAGGCTGCGTAAGCCATCCACCGGTTTAGGTCTATAGCGCCGCACCAACCACGATTTATCTGGTTACCAAGGCATGAAAGATTGATTTTAACTATTGCTGCTCGATTTACCTGTCAAAGCCAAAGCTCATTATTTATTTTGATTTGCCTGCAGTATGCTGCGGGTTAAGATTTGGATGAAATGGGATTTCTAGTTTTGCGTTGGTGAGAATTCTTGAAAAGTACGCAGAGTAAAATTCGTCCCTGATTTCCTTGCTTGTTTCTACATTCTGTGAAGAAACTTAAGGATTTAAATTTCTTGGGGGGGGGGGGAGGGTAACAGGATCAATATGATAAAAATGTTAGGCGGCTTCACCACTCCCGCTTTCCCAGATGCTCCCCTGTAGTATCGCCACTGCGTATACTTCCAGTAGCGTACGAAAGAATTTTTTGTTGGGGGAAGCACAATGCATAAGAACCGTCCTGTGCTACTAAAAAAAAACTTTGAGTAACCAACTAGGGGGTCTGGGGAGCGATGTAATCTCCTCCAGCAGAGTCACCTGGGAGCTCTGAAATTTAACACAGTTTAGAGCACTTTTGGGGCCCACGGAGCAACTTTTCAGCATTTTCAGCAGCATTTTTTTTCCGAATTCGAAATATAACACAAGAATTTGAAATACTTATGACATTTACTATCACACAAAACATCACTAAAAACAAGTTTGGCCTGTAACATGGGGTGCCAGACTTTCGTTTTTTCTTGGGGGGGGGGGAGCACGCGCCTCTTGTGCCGTCCCCTTGCGTACGCCTCTGTATACTTCATCCTACAATCGAGAAATGAACGTTTATTATTAATACCAGTTCTCCAAAATTATTGCAGTGTTTATCGATTAAGGCATGCCTCGAATAATCGCTGAACGGTATACTCACCGTAGACTATAACAGCCATCTACCAGAAATATGATGGTACGAAGACTATGTATGTCTGGGAATGATGTTAGGGAAAAAGACGAGCAGTCAGGATTGCGGACCAGAAGGAAGCGGGCGCCACTGACCTGGACAGCACGAAATAATCAAGATTGAGAGTCGAGTGGACTGCAATCGTGTCAACATGACCGGCTGAGTCGTGGGGGAGAACGAAGAAAGCGGAGGACTGTGTGTGTGTATGTGTGCGTGTGTAGGCGGCGTCTGCAGTGTCTGTCGTCCGACCAAGCCAGCCTAAACAGCAGACGCTGCTAGAAACGCCACTTGTCCCCAATCGAAATTGCCTGTGCCCAACTATTCAGCAAGTGGCCACCATTGCAAACGTTCAGCGGGAAGACTGGCTTCTCGATTTGACGGAAGGACAGCCGGAAAACTAAGGATACTTTTTTTTCTTCTTTCTCTCTCTTCTTTCCCTGTGCCATTTCAGTGTTTAGACCTACACGATCGATAAATGGCTGCGTTTGTAAAGCCTACGTTCAATCTAGAACAAAAAAATAAATAAAATAAAAAGCAAAAGTGAAGCAGCGGATGAAGGAAATTTAATTCAATTCGGAAAACTTTAAAGATGAATTGTCTTGTGGGGGAAATTGGTGGGCTTTAAAAAGGAAACCGTCAGCAAAAAATACTGACCTTATGAGAATTGAGATACACAAATTATGACATTTATTTATTGTCTGCATTGTTCGAAGTATAAAAATTTCTGTGAGCGACAATACAAGCAAGGTACATAAAAATATTAAATAATACATACATAAGATAACAAATAATATATTTTACATAAAGCGAACAAACGTACATATTTAAACATCTCAACAACGAAAATTTGGGCTTTTCGAGTGTTTGTGCGCCCTTTGCTTGAGTACGCAACTCTTGTTTGGTCCCCTTATCTTGCTAAGGACATCGATTTAATTGAATCTGTTCAAAGAAAATTTACGAAGAGGCTGCCCGGTCTTCGCGATGTACATCACATTGAACGTCTTTCTGGATCGGGTCTTGAGCTTTTAGAACTTCGTAGATTGCGCTTCGATCTTATTTTAACGTTTAAAATTTTACATAACTTAATTTCTATTGATCTACCTTTTTTCGATCTTGCGCAACGATCTCTATCACCAGGGGTCATCCTTGGAAGCTTGCTGTTCAGGGCTCTCGTGTCGACTGCAGAAATTTTTTTTTTTTTGCAGTACGCGTAGTATTCGTTCGGAATGCCCTTCGTTCTAAAACAGTCTGTGCTAGTTCTTTAAGTGTTTTTCGTACAGAATTGTTGTTGGAAGACCTGTCCCCTTTCCTTAAGAGACCGTCTTAGCAGTTTTCTTAATGACCGTCCTACTTTTCCACGGTGCGGTGTTAGCGGCTGACAGCCCTTCCGCAGCCGACCACTTATCGTGGTAAATGTCTTATATTATTATTATTATATTATATTATATTATTGCCTTTATTCCTGCTATACCCTTCGTTTATAATTTTCTATCATTTATACCCTTCTACCAAATTTAGTTTTAACATCTTTTGTTATTTGCTGATACTTGTTTAATTTGTTTAGTTTTAGTCTAGATTATTAAAGATATTCGCAATGTAATATGTTCTATTTCTTGTTTCATACGAGTTGTCCATTCAGGATTTTTAAATTTCATTGAGGCAGTTCTAAGTTCCCTTTTTGCTTCTTCAGATGTTATAATAACAATTAATAATAACAGGTTTAAGCACCAAGTTGAAGGTAATTTGGAAACAGACAGGGCAAAGGATGTCACTTACGCTATAGTCCACGAATTTTAAAAGTTTAAAAGTTAAACAATAAAGGGCCGGTGAGAGCTAAAAAGTACAGTGTTCGGGCCTCTTTAGGAACGAAGTCAAGTCAGAAAGTCCCAAATTACGCTTGAAGACTGCAACAGTTGGTGATGAGACAGTCAAGGAATTCCAAGCTGCGACAACCCTGTCATAGAAAAAAAAATGTTCGGCAATCTAGTTTAGTTCGATGGACTAATCTAAAGATATCCCGGTCCAAATTTAAAGCTATCTGGGTCCAAGTTACAGTATACTTAAGTCAAAAAAAGTAATCTGAAAAAGAAAAAAAATACAATTTCCCTGCCTGGGACTCAAACCTAGGACATCCCGCACTTAGTAGCCGGGCACTCTACAAACTGCGCTACTTGGGCGAACATTGGCTACAGGCTGCTACCAAGGTTCACTGTTTACCCTTTCTCAGTGGTAAAAGGATGATAACGGACATGTATAAGAAGGGAAATTTGCTTCTTGGTTTCTTGCCGCCCATTAGAAACTAGTGCAAGCATTTTCTAAATAATAAATAAATAAATAAATAATAAATAAACAAGAAAAAATAAAGAAATAGATGCTGTGAGCTACGTTAACCCCATTATATTGTTATACGGGACGGAAAGCCAATGGGCTCGAGATTGGTTTAAAAAAAATACGGATCCAAACCTATTTACGTTGCCTTTTGGACTTATATGTCAGACTGCCTCAGCGGGGAAATCGAACTCGGGACCTTTGCAATCAAAGCCAAGGTCCTACCGCTGAGCCATACTGATACGGCCGTGTCAGTATGGCTCAGCGGTAGGACCTTGGCCTTTGATTGCAAAGGTCCCGAGTTCGATTCCCCGCTGAGGCAGTTTGACATATAAGTCCAAAAGGCAACGTAAATAGGTTTAAGCCATTATATTGTTACTTAGTACATACACGCATTTATTGGTTGAAAATGGAGAAATTAAAAAGTTATCTGTTAGCCTAGACAACGACGTTCTACAACAATATTCGGGGGAAAAACCGATGAAGTGCAAATGGCGAATCCACGAGATCAACAGAAGCTTTCCTACAACATGGTTGCCAGACAACGTTATCTAACACATTTTGCGAAACAAGTCTATCGTTATAGCGTACGTTCTTCCCCATTATTTATACGCTCATACATTGTTGCTCAGTTTCGAGTGGATTCGTCAGCGAATAAGGGAATGGACATATTAGACGGAAAATGACACACAAAAATGTCTCAACAGTGCAAAATAATTTGCAAACAACCGTGTTACTTTATGAAGTTTTCCAAACTGAGGGTGCATAACCAAACCTAAAATAACGGCAGGAAATCACACTAAGTGGTACGATATTTATATTTTTTTTGTTTACTTTCATGGTTAAATTAGCGTTAAGTTAAGTTAGTGTAAAGACGTTTATTAACTACAAATAGGAACTCAAAATAACGCAAATATATGTTAAATATATCTATTCCCGTGTTTTCTCACCCTCCTGACACTGTCAAAAGGAATACAGAATTTACACGCAACGGCCAACTTACGACAAAGGGAAAGCTTTACGATCGCCTGTTGTGCGATGTTGTTGTCACGCTTCTACGAAGTACACGAAAGGGGTAAAAAGACGAAGCGCGGAATCAACTAACTTCACACGCATTAGGGGGCGTTTGTACATCAAATTCGCTTCGCATTTTCGTGGCTGTAAGGTCGTTACGAGTCATAATGCTGTGGCGAAAGCTCTAGCCGCATCCAAAACACGTTAGTGTTAATGCGTCCAGGCGTATAAAATCCGTGACAATGAAGTAAACATTCCTTCAAACGAAACATGTTTACCAGTTGCTTCTGAACTCGCATTATTGGCTGCTTCGATACGAGTTGGCAGAGCGATACCGACGCCATTTTGAAATGTCGTTTAATTTGCAGCTTTTAGCTGCGAGAATGCAATTTATAGCATCAGCTGCATAAATACGCCCTTTTATTATGTTTTATGTTCTATTATGTAAGATGAAGTCCTCGCTCAGGCGACCACGATATTTAAAGGTATATTCCTCCCAGCGCTTTTTTCTCGATCCTCCACATCAAATACGGCCCCAAAGTTATATTTTCTTACAGTTAGTCAATCCCTTGCTAAAAATTCGTTTTAAAATGTTGCGTCTAGGAGAATTTTTGTTGAATATTGGGAACTAATTTAATAGCATCCTGCGATTATATGATCCTTTGCGCGCTTACAATACCCACGACGATTCATCTGTGTGATATATGTGTGCGTGTACTTTTTTTTAATCGTTTGCTAATAACTGCCATAAGATCAAAAATCTAAAAGACTAATGCGGTAATAATTAAAATTATTTATGCCAATAGATGTCCGAAGAAAAAATTATAATATATACTAGTCTAAAAAAATTATAAAGTGTGCTGTTAAAATACGAAAATCATTGCGAGGAATGCAGCTACTGTCTTAGTTGGCCTTGCATTACTACGCAGAGTTTCGCGAATCTGCGATCTGCGCGTGGCTGTTAAAGGCAGGCGAGAGTGTACCCTTAACGCCACATGGGACCGGAAATAGGTTAATAATTGTGAAGAGATGGTTGTAATGAAAATAAAAGCATTGCAACAGCGCTGACACATCTAACCCTTACCTTCCTACGCTAAACAGTTTTTTTTTTAGTCATGTCACTTAGGTCGGTCGCAGGCGTCGAAACTACTTTTCGTTTGGTTTCTAGTCAGGGAGGCTGACCACTAGGCTGTGCTTGCACGCCTTGCTCGGGGTCCCCGGGGACACCTCACAAAGCTCGCGTTGCGCTTTGAGACTTTTCTTTTTCCTTTATCATTTAGTGACCACCCACGTACGAAGACACTGGGCAGGAAAGGGTTAAAAAGCTGATGCGCAATTTTTATTATTCCTTCTTTCCGTTTTATACCTCTTCTCGTTTTGTCAACACGTTCAACTTAGGTTCCAGTTTAATAACGTTTTTTTATTGGTTGATTTTTATTGTTTGCGCACGTCTATAATAGCTGTTGCTGTAAATCTTCTTTGGTTTGAAAACGTAATGAAACGTAATATTAGGAACTGTTTAGTTCTTGTAGGAACTGTTTTACCAGTTGTATTGATTTACGAACTTAAGTAGACAGATAAGTTTCCTTCACCCCAATAGCACCCCCAAAGCATTTCAAACGAAACAATGGCAACACATTTACGAGAATGATAAACTGTATGGCAGAATAAACTTGCCTGCAACACAGAACCATTTTAGAAAAGAAATTCAAGCATCATCAACACATTTTACTTCTTCATAAAACTAAAAAAAAATAAAACTGCAAGAAAAAAAAAACAACTGATTGCAGGAAAGTCACTGATTGGGAAAACGCCACCTGTGATTAAAATAATTGTCACTCTTTATTTATTTTTGTTTTCATTTATTTATACTTAACCAGAGCTCCTTCCAAAATGCTATGCGTCCCATCTACTGAAATACAGCTAACTCAAACCACCAACCAGCGGCCATTACCGCACCCGTACAATACAATGAACCAATGTCACAGAATACACCGGTATAGAACTCAAGAGTCTCTACTACCTGAAAACAAGGAATACCCTTTACTACTAGAGAAAGAAGCACTCAGCTGTGCAACAATACCAGCACACACAGGATTACACCGTCTAAGGAGCTTCTTCTTCCACTCAACAGTCGCGAAGCACTCAGTCCAAGCCAACTAAATTATCGCTGTCACCCGATTCCACACTACACTCTTAAATGTGTTACTTCGATTTTTACTTTGAGGGCAACTTCTATTTAGAAGTAAAAATAGATTAATTTTTTTACTTCTAAATAGAAGTAACCCTCAAAGTAACAAGGATTGTAGTTACTTCTAAAATTACTTCTATGTTGACTTGTATAAAAGTTACTTCTATTTTTACTTCCATTTTTTCTTTTATTTTTACTTCTATTTGTACTTTCAGTTTTACTTTCATATTAGCTGCAAAAGTTAATTGTCTTTTACCCTTTAGAAGCAGCTATGAAAGTGGATCTTCGGTCATGTCTCGTTTCACCAAAATGAAACCAGAAAAGATTTTTTAACGAAACAAGATATGACCGAAAAGTGACTCCTTTCATAGCTACTGTAAAAGTCAAAATAGAATTAACTATTACCGCTAATATGGAAGTAAAACTAGAAGATGTAAGTAAAACTGCAAGCAAAAATGGACGTAAAAACAGCTGCTACAGAGTTTGGATAAGATCACACATAAAAAAATTCAAGCACTTTCCAGGACTTTTTTAAGTTGAAACCAATATAATTTTTCACGGACTTTTCCAAAACCAATACAATTTTTTCAAGGACTATTAATCAACAAACTTGCCAACAACATCTCATCATACACTAAACTGTTCATGGTTTAATTGTGGGTGTTGGGGAAAAAAGCCGCAAAATTGAGGATGGGAGGTAAAAATGGTTTTTGAGTTTTTTTATTTTCTAAGTTTTTGTTATAGATAATGTTAGTCAGTTGCATTGGCTCCAATTTCAGCAGGTTGGAGAGCCTAGTAAACAAATGATCAAAGTGCGTGGAGCAACAAAATAAAATAAAAATAGGCTCTACACAGTACACAACCTTTTACAGCAAACATGAAACTTATTTAAAACAAATTTCAACTTTGTCTCTATCTTGCTCTATCTTTAGTTTGTTAGATCGTCGCTCTTAAAAAAATCTAACCGTAGTTCAATTAAAACTAATTTCCAACCATACAAACCTTCATAACAGCCAACGCGATTCATGATCATGTAGCACGTAGTATGAAGTTGGCATCAATTTCAATCTGCCTTGGTGATAGTGATTGCGGCATAGATTACTCTCTCCAGGCGGAATGGAAAACGATGTCAACTTTGAGAAATGATACGGATGCATAGTTCCAGATCACACACCTGAATGGTCGCATCACTGCTGACTTCTCCATGTACAGAATTGAGGTTAGAAACGCATTATGCTTTTTTATTACACTCCCAGCATTTAGCGAAAAAATCAACCGTCTTCTACTTTGAATGTTCATTATAACTACTTAAATTCATTTAACGCTCAAATTCAAACAACAAAAATACTGAGCACAAAATCGATTGGGACCAAACTATTACTCTACTAGTGTCTAATAGTAAAAGGGATCTACATTTAAGGAGACTTAAATCACTGGCGATTCAACACTGGCAATTCAACACTGTGTGGCTAGTGTACAACCTCTTATGAATCTACAAGGACCGTCAATCCCTAACATCAAGTTCCTCATTAGCAAAGTGTTGGGAGCACACCTCTCGCCCCATCGCGCAAGTGGAACCACACGAACGCAGAGCTGACGACATGCAATAAATACAGTGGGCAACGGCTTCCACGCATTTTGAAAAACACAAGCCATCGTGGCAATGTAAAACAAAATCAAGTACAAGAAAGGAAGCCTGAAGAGGTTAGGAGAGATCGAATATAACACCACTCAGACTATTAGGCCTATCAAAGATTTGAAAAATACTGAATGTATTTTTGTTGTTTGAATTTGAGTGTTAAATAAGTGATACTCCTAGTGTTTTTACCAAATTTACTTTAACCAGCACTAAGCGGTGACTTACAGTAATAATAGCATTTTAAAAACAAAAGCAGTAAAAAACAATGCACAACACAAATTAACAAGGTACCGTCTACTGCACGACATACGATAGTAGTCACAATTACAGATAGCTTGTCATTAAAAAATACACAGAAACCTTTGTATCAATGTGAGCAGGCCTTTATTTTGACATAATCAAAGATAAGGGATGTGAGTGTTTTAATTTTTTTGTTTATACTTTTAACACTTTAATAACGGAACCATGACAAATATGTTCAGAAATAAGTACAGTACAATTTTACTGTCAACTGCTTATCCATGACCTCCAAATTTCCATGCGATATTTTCCCTCACTACAAATTGGTAGGCTACTCAAATTATTAAACAGGAGAGATGAAAGCTCATTACCAATATCACACAAATTTACTAGCAAAAAAAGTACATTGAATTATGGCTTACTAATACCAGTCACATGATAGGGAATGGAATTATCAGAAAAAAGTTCCTTGAACTTAAACGAAAAGTATAAAACAGCCGATCTAATTTTTTAGTTGTTTTACATTCACGATTTTACAATAGCAATATTGAAGTGCGTGATAAAAATTGGATATTCATAGAATTAATTTGAAAATACCGTGTGGCTAATTACTTTGAACTGTGGATGTCATGATGTAAACAAACACGCTAAATTCAAAATGTCAGCTGGGAACCTTCGTGCTGCGAAATTTTAATGAACCAGTTAATTCACAAGAGTCTACACGTTTATCTTCTTCAGGCCCACTCAGATTTTTAGTCTCTTACATCTTACATTATGTACAATCCACGGTTGTTTATGAAACTTGTGATGTGTTGTCCTTGTTTGTTTATTTCAAAACCAGAAGCCATGCATGACTGTTTGGAATTGAGCAGCACACAATGCAAAAACAAGTCAGATAAACAATGTGGAATGCACAGAATGTTGAATAAACAGAGATTGAAAAGCTGAGTGTGCCTGAAGATGAAAAACACGAGACTCGTACAACTAGCAGGTTCGTCAAAAATTCACTGCACGAAAGTATCGAGCCGATATTTTGACATTAGCATGTTTGTTTATACTGTAAATTTAATCTTGGTTGTTGAAAAACTCAAGTGCAACCCCCACCCCCTACCAAAAAAAATAATAAAATGCTTTTCTGTCAAAAAAAAATACTTAAACCCGGTTGTGCTCAACTCAGCAGGAGAACCCAAGCAGCAGCTGCACCCCACCACTGGATCCCTGTTTTAAAAAATATTTCCAATTTGACACATGTATCAGTTGAATTTGTCAAAATATCTTTAATGCAAGAAGAATTATTTTTTTTTAAAATTTGATATGGGTTTTTGTGGTTGGGTTAGGTTATGCTAGTTGCCTAGAATTACCTCAACTGATCAGCTAAGAACTTTACACAGTTCTTTTGGAGCAAAGGTTTTGTTTGGCCCTCACGCCTCAGACACCATACAAATCTTTGGACTCTGAACCAACTCAATACATTCATTTCTGTTTTTTGGCATACAAAAAATCTAGCAGAACTTAATAATTTCTCTTTAATTCAACTGACCTAACCTAACTACAACAATCAGAGTAGCAATAAAATAACTTAATGAAGAAATTCTTCTTCGGCAAAATGTAAGAGCTGCTGGTGGATCAGGGAGGACTCCAAAAAAGAAGAGAAGAAGCAGTCGGTGTAATACGCCTCGAATGACGCGAGGCTGAGAGTCTTGTGAACCAGTCACAGACGAAAAAGAGAAACTCAAGGTTCGAGCTCAAAGTTTGAAGCGAGACATATGCAGAAAGTGTGGTGGCTAGAAGGGTGTCTCGTGAACCAGCCTCAGACGAAAAGGAAAGAAGCAAGGTTCGAGCTCAAAGCTTGAAGAGAGGCATACGCAGAAAGTGCGATGGCGAGGTTCTCGCATCCGGTTGAGGTTGGCACCGAAGGCAAAGTTTGGAATAACCCGGGTTTTTTTTTGAAATACCCTGCCCAGCTGTTTTTTTTCGGTTTTTATCGGGGTTTTTTTTGGGGGGGGGGATTTTTCGGATTTTTGAGGGGGGTTTTCGGGTTTTATCAAGTTTCATCATTATGGACCGCATAAACAAATAGAAAAACATAACATTGCAGCATGAATTAACTAAATACGGATGAAAACCAATTTACGTTGCCTTTTGGACTTATATGTCAGACTGCCTGATTCGGGAATCGAACCTCCTTTGAAATCAGAGGCCGAGGTCCTACAGATGCAGCAGAGTAATGGGTAGTGGAACATCATCCCGAATTTTTGGCTGGATTGCTAGCGTTCAAGCTTTCTATCCTAAGTCAATGTTGAAGGATAGTGTCAAGCAAAGCTTCAGCCCTGCAAAATGGTGGCAACTCATGAGCAAAGAAGGACTAAAAATACAAAAAAAACTAACAGAAGGGTTCTGTGATTTTGGGGGGTGCTCTTCATTGTGCTCCAGCTAAATCTGCATCAACCGAGTGGGTTGTTTTTCAACATTTGGACTTGTTTGGTCTAAGTTGAGAAACAGATTGAGCACAGATAAAGCCCAGAAATTAGTTAAAGTATACCGTACCATTACTTACGAGCTGAACCAAGCGACCGGTGATTTCTTGTATTATAACAGCATACAATAAACGTTTTAATGACAGTTTAAATGACATTTTATTAAGTTTGTTGGTTCATGCATTCACTCATTTTACTTGGGCATGGGCTTTGAATAAATGATGAGCGTGACGAGCGTGACATGGGTCTGAAGACAGAAGATCAATGTCAGATGGTGGATGAGAAAGCTGTGATCCAATAGAGCATAGGTGATCGCAAAACACCATGTAAAGCGTTCCAGGGTTAGAACATGGAGCATCAAAGAAGATGAAATCAGGGCAGAACCAGATTGATAGGTTTGGCGAAGACCAAGACCTGAAGAAAAACTCCACTATGTGTAGCACTGGTGAACAGGGTGACAATGAAAGGACATATGTGCGACGTAGGCAGAGGACCGCGTCCATCAAAAGGGCGGTTGGACATTTCAGCCCGCAGGGTGGTGAAGGCTGGATCGTCTGCTGCGGTAGGGCAATAGAAATCAGGGCGATGGTGGAAACCGTGATTCTGTTCAGGGCAAGAACACCCAGGGCACAATTGTGGGGGTTCTGAAGTAGTAGACCGGGCGAGAACAAGTCGACGGACGCATTCTGCCAGACAGCACCATGGAACCAATACTGTCGGGGAAGTCGTGAGAAGGTCTGAAGCAGGGACTGGAGGGGATCCTAGGCTACTGACAAGGATGGGTGGGGTGTGCTGACTTCCCTCTAAATGAGGCTGTGAACTGCTGTCGGAGAACAGTCCCATCTGCGTCACGTATAACTTGTGCTAGTTTCATCCTAAAGGTGTCCGGGTGAGCTGTCAGGTCAAGAGAGCCGAAAAAATAGCGGGGATCCACCGGATGAATGCGACATTACCGCAAAATCCTTGGCTGAACAGGTGAACGGCTGTATCCTGGTTGCGGTAGGAGCGATGGGCAGCGAACTCCAAGGACATAAACAGTCCGCATCGAGAATGGAAGGGCGAGGGGTAAACGAACTTCTTGTGCAGAAGGCTTGGCCTTGGCCTGTAACTTAGACCTTCAGAGAGAAGGGCGGGCGAAAGAAGAGGCTGAACTAATGTGGCGATGAAAGCCAGGGTGGCTTACAGTGAATGTCCAGTTTCTTTCGTCCAAGTGAAAGATGGTAAACAAAACAGGACGCAGACGAACACATGTCGTGTTTCAATGAGCAGTGATGGGTATGAGAGCGGGCTGTCTGGCTTTAGTAACTCTGGAGGGAAACAGCATTGGGAGTGGAAATGCTATAAATTGTAGGTAATGTTTAGGGACCATTCATTATTCATCAACAGAAAAAAATGTATGACCCTCCCCCCTTGGTGTTAGTGATTTTTTGTCCCCCCCCCCCCCAAAAAAAAAAATTAAAATCTTCATTTGAGTGTACGTAATGTATTAGGCCTACTTTAACACCATGTGGAATGTGCTGACTGAACTAAATTATATTAATTACAATAGGTGCACAGCAAGTTATAGAATATTACTCTCGAGCAGTTTTTTTCCTAACCCTGGCACCCCTCCCCCTCCCTCCGATAGCACCTTCAAAAAACATTTTAGCCCCCCACCTCCCCTCTATCATCATATACAAATTTTCATGACCTCCCTCATTTTCGCTGCGTTCCCCCTTTCATGAATACCCCCCTTATGCCCCCTTGTGCCCCCTTATGAAAAATTTGGGTCGAAATCTTGGGGGGGGGGGGGGAAACACCCCCTACGGGTATGATTGTTACCATGGGGGACGCGGGGTTAAATGTATGCTAGATTAGAAACTGGTAACTGATATTACTTAAGTAATATAAGCAAGTAAAACAATAACAGCAAGTTTTTTTTAGTTGATTTTTTTCATCTCAACTAAAAAACAACACACCTAAAATGCTCTTAAGTTCCAGCTTTTACCCTTTTATTCCTTGTATAGGGATTAAAACTTCAATTAAAAAAATTGGAGTGGGGCCTTAGCAAGTGTGCAGCCGTGTCGTTCGAAAACACCGCCATCTTGGCCAGAAGCGGCTGATTCGTGATGGTTGGGTATTACGTCATCACCTTGGAATTCACATATGGTGTAAAGTCAACGTCAATATGACGTATTGTGCGTTGCTTTACTCCCGTTTATGTAGGAGTAGTTTGACATGATCGCACACCATACTCTTGTTTGGAAGCCGGCATGGACGGGCAAGGTGCGAACTTTAAAAAATACGGCATTTTGTTTGGGTGGATGTTGGTGGGACGCCGATAGGTATTAGAGAGGACTTAGAAAATGTCCACAAGTGTTAGGATTTAGAATTGGGGAAAATAAAAAAAAATGTTGTCTAAGTCATGTAATATTCTGTTGCCTACAAGACTTTTTTTTTATAAAAAAAAGTAGAGCGTGGAATTTTTTTCCTTTTTGGGGGGGAGGGGATCGCGGGTGTGGGTGTGAACTCCCGTTTCGCCAAATCCCGTTTCGCCAAAACGAATTTGTCAAAATTTTACGTACACGAAATTTAATACCTTATTTCTACGTAATGGGGCTTTAAAATTCAAACATCTAACAGAGACAAACAATGGTAGAATAAGACCAACTGATTGCTTAGCGTTTTGAAAACTGGCAATACAGACGAAAAAAGTGTACTTTAAATATTGTTTAGAATGCTTGGTCGTCACTACGTCAATGCCAAGGTTCTCTTTTAAGAATAGTTAGTTATACATGTGGTGGTTACCTTTTCCCAAACGGGAATACCCGGTTTGCAGAATCCCGTTTCGCAGTATCACAATATTCATCAAAAATGTTACATTG
>JAHWFP010264597.1:12148-24097 GCA_023313725.1 Lithobius niger
CCCTCAAAATATTTGACACCAATTTCCGAACACCCTGTATACACGTAAGCATGTATATTATCTCTTCTCCTCTGGAAGTAGCAAATCTAAAAATTTGTGAAAATGTGTCAAATGACAGGAAATTAATCCGGATTTCGCTTAGGCATATTTTCGTATTTCTAGAGTAATCACCTCGGAAAAAGCGATAAAGCGCCTCAAACCATTGTTGTTCCTTTTTTTTTCCAGGCTCATTGTTAACTTCGGAATGTCGAATTTTATGTCGAGGCTTGAAATAAATCAAGCAATCAATCAATCGAATTTTACTGCTGAAGGTCGTGGTCCATAATTGTTTCGCGATTGTTGCGAGTCGAGTCGAGGATACCTTTTGTTGTACAAGCCTGACTAACAGCACCAGTGAAGGAGGCCATGGTTTGTCAGGAAAGTCTGTCAACAATCGATTAAAGGCAACACTAAATGGTGCACGTTGAGCTCACAGTTGGGAAGCTTGTTAAAGTTGCTTACGGACATTCCATAGCCAAGAACTCAGAATACCCATTTTACCTTTAACAAATCGAAGAACATACAGGGACGAAAAAAAATAAAATACTAAATGCCAAACATTGTAATAAAAAAAAATGATAGCAGAAAGGATTTCAACGTCTACGTTAATTTGTAACGTTTAAAAATACCAACATTCGACCAGTAGTGTATACGTTAAGCCATCACCTGTTTCACTCCTTAGCAGTAATCCAGAGAAATTGTTGGTAAAATAAGTGAAACTAAAAAAAAACCATGTAAAGTATGGTGTGGGTGAGATGTTGAGAGCAACATGAGTTACTTTTGGGATATTTTATATTTATCAAAAAATATAGGCAACAATTGGTTCCGATTTCAAAGCATCACACGTAGCGTGGAAGGAGATGGCTTCAAAGTAAAATTCTTAAAACATGTGAAACAAGGAAACCGATGTAAAGCGTGGTACTAACAAAAATTAAAAATGACGTGTGGTTCCTGGTGTTCGGCTTTGGCATCGCTTTTACTGTGTAGCTTCGGCAGCACAATTTACTTGAATAACAAATAATCTGTACCAAGAGCGTTATGAAGGTGACCCGTAGAGTTCGAAGGAGTACCCTTGATAAAATTACCAAGTATGTTTAGTTCAAGCATTCAGCAATTCGCGTACTACAGTGTTGAAACGGCCTTCTGGCAGGGATTGATAAAAATTCTACAAGCCAAGACCGACTGTGGGAGAAATCGCGTGTCTCGACTCCTGGCTCATTAGCAGTTTAGTTGCACCCCAGAAAGGGGATGGTTTTCTGAACGGCGAAGCCATTATTTGTTCAGTTCATTTGTTTATGAACTAAAGTCTTACGAAAAACGCGTACTGCAGTCCGGTCATTTGCTTGATCGTTTTAGATGTTGAATGTCTGTCAGCAGCATAAGAGTTGCAGCATGAAAGCTCCTAGAGCGTAGTGAGACGTTGCGGAATGCGCGAGCGACCCCCGCGACTCCGTTAGGCAAATCTTGAAATGAAGTAAACCACTTCAGTAGGCACAACGAAGGAAATCTTGTAGTCACCAATACGAAGAGGTTATGACTCTTCGTTGGGCAGGTCTTACAATGGGATTAACATTTGTGCGTCTCAGTGTCTCTACGCTTGTCTTTGTGTAGTGGCAGTCTCTGGAGCTAACTCCTTCATTTTCATGATTACTTTAAGCTGTTCTGTACGTTATTTTTTCTACCTTCTATTTTTTGATAGTTTTTAACCTTAGAAGGACACAGCATTTTAACCCATAATGCCTTTTTTGGAGTTTGTTTTATTTAATCAGTCTGCTCCTCCACTATTTTCTTTACTTTATTCAACAAACTCTCTCTTCCTCGTCTGGAACTACCTGGGGGAGTGTCAGACGTCAATTTAGTGTCATATGCGAAAGAAGCCCTGGCTTGGTAGGGCATTCCGACCACTAATTGGTCAGATTTTAAAGTGATACCTGGTCTGAGATTCGCACCGAACTCTAGATTCAAAGAAGCAGGTAGTAAAGTCAAATCTCTGTCATTACCAGCTTCGCTGGAAAATTATACTGAGAATTTCCCTGACCGAAATTTGCTTACTTGATCGTGTATTAAATTCGTCCAATCACAACCGACTTACAGTGATAATCACGCAGTAGCTTTCAAAAGCTACTGCGTGATTATCACTGTACGTCGATGTTCATTGGCTAAATTTAATACTAAATCAGTTAGGCAATATTCTGCAGCTTTCATTGGTTGACGCAGCGTAATGCTAAACCGTGCAAAACATGGCGAGCACTTTCTGAAGTTGATACGCTTTTGGCAGTCACTCGCTTCAAACGTTACACAGTTGGCACGTTACGATACGTTTGTTGAATTCATTTCAAATAAAAGTATGTATTTTCCTACCAGTAACATTCCGGATGGCCTTTCTTTCGAAATACGCACTGTGTCGTTCATTCCGTAACCTAGCAACGCCTGCAATCACACACGTAGAAGCCGGTAGAGAAACCGTTAATCCGCCTGTGTCGTTAGGCCTAATGTCAACGTAACCTAGCAACAAATTCTGAACACCGTTTTGAAATTTATTACGCTCCACTACAGTCCGTATTTGATTGTTATTTTTTATTTACTCTTGCAATTTTAGAAATAATAAAATCATGTACTGCATTAATAATTTATTATTACGGAATTGTTTAAAGTAAAAAGTTTGGAGGTGTGCGCCAATGAAAAATTCTTCAGCGGCGGCGAATATCAATTTTATTCCTGGGGGCCGTAGCGGCAATCAGCGCGCCAATATTTCGAAGGCAGCGCGACTTTTATACAATTTTTAAATGTTTCATACGAAATTTAAAGTGCTGAATACTGAAATATGACATAAAATACTGAAATATGACATAAAATTCTCTAACTAAATACCCCGGGAGCTATTGGAAATTATCAAATTTTTTTCAATTTTTTTCGAGTGTTTTGGCCCATTAAACTCACTTGTGCTATTTATTGGCAGATAATTTCCCTCATGCTTCGCACTCATGAAATTAATGTCTGCCTAAATAGCACTTGTGAGTTTATCGGGGCCAAAATACTTGGGTTGAAACAATTTTCGATGATTTCCTTAGCTCCTGGGATATTGCGTATGAAAGTTCACCAGCAAGTTGTTAGCCCGTCTTCCTCGAGAGAGGTTAGTACAGGCTAGTCCGTTTGAGATCTCAGGCCTAGACTCTGGAGGTCCTTTATATACCTTCAGAGGAAAAATGATTGTCAAAATCATACATACCATTGTTTCCTTGTATGAAGACTCAGGCTGTCCACTCGGAGTTGATGTCTTATCAGACGGCTGGCCATTTGTCGTTAGCAGTAAAATGCTTCATATCTCGAAGACGAATTTACAGTCATTAATGCAGACAATACTCTGAAAGCGTAAAAAAAAAACGGAACGGCTTTTTAACAAAATATGGTAGCTTATGTCACAAGAATAAATCATAAGTTACCTGTGTTCTAAGAAAACTGTATGGAAATATATCATCAAGTACGTTGCTTTGGTGGGGTGGTGCTTGGAAGAAGATGACGTAGCATATCGATACTAAATGATGTCTTCGAACATTTTTCGGATGAGACAGTCTGAACTACGATCCTACCAGAAGTATAGAATCCACGAACAACGCCAGTCTTATGACGTTTATCAGCGACGATTCAGCAGAAGAGGACCGGTGTGCTTAACTCCGGGGTACTTCCTAATTGTACGCACAGTATGTTGCTTACTTCAGCAATGATAATTTAACCCAAACGTGGACATAATTATTTATACCACATGTCAGTGAAGATACGGGCAAAGACGAATGGATAATTTTTTGCACAAATGGTGCCATCAATGCCCCATGGATCTACGGTCCTTTCATGCTGTTCACCAGCCTGTGACAACAACATTTCCAAAAGCATGTGACCTAGCCCTCGTGTAAAATGTACGTTTGCCTGTTATTTATGGCATACCGAACGAGATGAAGAAGTAAAAATGGGGCGTAGTTCATATCTTTCCAGATTACCCCAAAATAAGTTAGTTAGGAGACAAATTCAATTGCTTTCTTCATTGGAAATTGACGTATTTTGTGGGTGGGAGCATGTTATGAATTATGGAGTGTGTACTATATTTTTTGAAACAATGTAACTTGAATAATAAAGGCTGATTTGGTTGTTATGACGAGTTTTACGGTTGTTACGGTTTAGTTAGGTTTGTCTTGAATTGAATCCAGGTAAATGAGTATTTGGGGGTAAAATTGCATCATTTGTGTACCTTTAGATCGTCGTTGTTTGTATTCTTTCACACGTTTGGGCATTCCGTTTTTGCAGATGAACTTCAATTGGTGCTTTACACGGTCCAAACATTCGATCGTGGCAGCTTTTGAGAGAACATTCAAATCGACAAAAGATCCCAAATGGAAACTGGCAGTCTCTGAAACTACACTAACTAGACGAAGCAAGCAGTCTACATTAAAGACTGGCCTTGTGAGGATACACAATGCACTAGTCTGAGAAAGAAAGAAAAGACAACTGCCCCGAATGGGACTCGAATCCAGGACATCTCGTTTACTAGCCGGACGCTCTAACAACTGTGCTACCGGGGCGGGTACTGGTTACAGGCTCCAGCTGAGCTAAGTAGCTGTTCAATCTTTCTCAGTGGTGACCAGTCTTTAATGCAGACCTATTTCTTTATTTATTTACTGCTTGCATTATTTCTGGTGTGGAGGCCAAGAAGCAACGTTGCTTTCCTTCCTTGTATGTATGTTTGTGATCTATCGGTCACCACTGAGAAAGATTGAACAGCTACTTAGCTCGGCTGGAGCCTGTAGCCAGTACCCGCCCAGGTAGCAGCGCAGTGGTTAGAGCGCCCGGCTAGTAAACGGGATGTCCTGGGTTCGAGTCCTAGTCGGGGTAGTTGTCTTTTCTTTATTTCTCAGACTAGTGTATTGTGTATCCTCACAAGGCCAGTCTTTAATGCAGACTGCTTGCTTCGTTTACCCTTTACCTTGTGATTTCTTTATTTATTTATACACTACCTAGAGCTCTGGCTATGTTTAGGCATTTTTCAAGTTACTGGTCAGACCAGCTTCTTCAAGCATTACGGTAAGATCTTCAACTGTTCAGCCAGAGTAACCACCACAGTTCGTGCAAATTTGGCTTATTCTGTGTAGCATGAATTGCTCTGAGACTGGAATTCGTTTATCTTTTCATTTAAAGTTAAACTTGGCTGGTGATAATTTTTAAGAATTATTCTACACATTTCCGTTGCACCAGCCTAAAAAAAATGTGTATCAGTTCTACCCGTTCATCAATGAATAAGATACGATTTTCTATTATTTACACCAGACGTTACTGACATACGTTCACCACTATTCCAGCTTGTTTCATGTAATTTATGCGCATACGTACTCCAAGTATATGATGAATAAACGACCATGGACAGGAGACTGTAAATCTCTACATACCATGGATTCCATTCGGTAACTTTCACTAAAGGGGATAGAAGTATTGGGTAGCGCTTCCTCGCTTCAGGTTAGTGCATTCTCCATCACCATAACCCCATTAGACCAAAGCAACATTCGGTTCCCGGGTCGTTCAAGAACTGGCCTGCAGCGCTGGGAGATGAAAAATCCAATTCCTGTGCCACTCGACCATGGTTTGAGGTAGCAGACCTTATTCCTCTCTACATGTGACATTAAAATGGTACAGCCTGATAATTGCTGCTGTTTATCTGGATGAATCGCCACGTGAGTGACAGTTACAGCATTTATTGGATAGGTAGAACCCTATGCAATTTAATTTTTAAAGTAGGTTTTAACCAGTAGTAATTACAACCACTGATTCGACAACTGAGGCACAAAGCCACACCCGGTGTACGTGGGGGGGGGGGGAGGAGGGGCACCTCTCATAAGGACCCTATATTAAGGACCTTATCATAAAGCAGGCATTACTTATTACATTATGACTTCACATGTACATAGCTTGTATTTGATCTCTGGGCTCATAATGAAAATTACTAAGCACGACGTAATTACTGTATGCATCGTACTATTCCATCAACTTTCGTTTACGAACAGTCAAGTTACAAATAAATTAGGAAAATCCTATGATGTCAGGTTCATGGGCGTTTGGATCACACGTGATTGATAAACCGTTGCTAATTAAATTGAATTGAAATGTTTAAGGATACAATTGACCCCCAGATCAGCGAATTTTTCACAAAGAATAAAAATACTTACGTCTCAAACTAACGCATTTGATCGTTCTGTTTCAGGTGTATGCTCTGAGTCACTTGTTGAGCCATTGCCCAGTTGAAATAACATCAGTTGGAAGGATTTTTACAGTCAATATGTCAACTTTTACCACAGTAAGTTGCGTACAGAACGTTAGAAACCATTTTTAGGCCTCTCTAGAAACCTGCATGGTGACAGGCAGGAAATGGTAACGTGCCTATTGAATGCAGGCATTCTTATTTTAGGGCGTTGTATCACCTTTTTAGTTTATCGATTTCATGATCTTTTTGTTACATAAAATTACAAGCACGATTGCTCAGTTTTTGGCCGTGGAATGCAGTAGGCAACTTTAATACAAATTCACAAGGACAGTTTAGTTCTTTACCTTTTTACTGTTTTCTTTCCAATGTTTGCTTCTTATTTTTTAGTCAGTTTCGCTTAGTACCCGTGAACTGGATGGTATTTACAAACTACAATTCAGTAGACTAGAGTTATACTTTGTGTGTTACTTTTTGTCATTCAGCACCGTGATTTTGACGTTTCCTACGCAGTATGTATCTTTAATACAAATCCTTTATGTTTACAAGTTTATACAACAACTTCTGTTAGTTTGTAGCTATTCGTTTCCATAAACTGGTAATGTTACCAAACATATTATTATTACCAACAACGCAGCATTCAAAATTTTAAAAGTAATAAACATAATAAACAAAAACGGAACGTTAAATGTTTAGAGTAAGGGTCTAAAAGTCAAAACCTAGAAGGAACACGGACAAGCTTTGACAGTAAGGGTCTAGGTATAAAATTTTGTAAGAGGCTGGTAAGCATTAGACCCTTACTACCCGGTGGTTAGCTTAGGTCTACTCTATTCGGACAGAATGTGTATAAACGGTTGTATCAGGTTTCTTTGTTCTTAGAATATTGTTATAGAACTTTAAGAACACAATTTTCTTGTGAAGTTTGGCATTTTGTCTTTTGATGCTTTAGAATTTTTTATTATATTTCGTAGATTTACGGTGGAGGATAACCAGTAATGCTCTCTGCTGAGAATACCCTACCATGTTACTAAATGGACAAATAGTTTTCAACATAAAACAAAGCAGCAAACGTATACCAACCACTGGATCATCACATGGGTCTTTGTAGGAAGATTTCCAGTTTTTCGTCAAAATGTATTTATTTCTGACCACCGGGTAGTAAGGGTCTAATGCTTACCAGCCTCTTACAAAATTTTATAGCTAGACCCTTACTGTCAAAGCTTGTCCGTGTTCCTTCTAGGTTTTGACTTTTAGACCCTTACTCTAAACATTTAACGTTCCGTTTTTGTTTATTAATTCGTGTTACTTTTAGAATTGCAGCTAAACTGTAAAACAGTGCAGTTGACGGTCCAAATTGAAAGTTTAACACAGAAACCCTAGGCTGACTCTTACTAACACTGTTAATTGAAACAAATCCTTTAATCTTCAGTCTTGCAGCTGGCGTTTGCAAATTGGCATTGTTGCATAATAACAATGTTTAAAACAATGTAAAACAATCAATCTGGTCGTTTAGAGCTCCATAACCCCTGAACCACTTGACCAATTAGAAAATGCCTTATGGAAAGGGCACATCTACAGAGCAATACCTGTAAAATGAGCTAAGAACCAGATTCATAGGACAAATGGTTTGACCTGTAGAGAGGACAGACGAAAGTATCCCCAGGACAACAACAACAACAAGAAGCAGAACAAGAAGTTGTCTATTTGGCCCCTCTCTGTATCTCGGGTTTGGCTGGACCGAATTTCACAATTTTTGGACTGTAGAGAGGCCTTGACTAGTCGAGGCTGGATTCCAAATTTGGTTTTAAAATGTTGACTTTTGACGGCGTTATAAGCTCTCAAAGTTAAGAGTTTAACACAGAGACCCTAGGCTGACCCTTACTAAGTGTTAATAAACCAAAATGAATTTTTTAAATTTTCGCGTATTGTTAGGCAAAATAAATTATTTTAATTTTAGATAGATAGAATACAACAGGAAACATGAATATGTAATACATATACAGTTTTCCTGTTTTATCTTTTTAAAATTAAAATAATTCATTTTCTCTAACATTGTACGAATTTAAAAAGAAAATGCTTTTCGGTTTATTTTCATTACTTTTAAAATTGTGAATGCTGCCGTGCAATGATAGGGTCGGTGACATTTGCAGTTCTTGCGAAACGAATAGCCACAAATTAACGCAGAAAAACCTGTAAACTGAGATGATTAGTATAAGCGGAATGGTTTTGCATTTCTTCCTATATAGATGCTACAAGCTAGGACGTGTTCACTAAAATTGTTCTGCAAAATATTTTAGAGCGAATTTTTTTTTCTGTATGGTACAAAGTGAAAAAAAAAAAGAACTTACATTTCCTTTTTTTCAGATTGTGGGAACTATTTTGACGTATCTGCTTGTTTTAAAGCAATTTCGCCCCGAAGAAACTCGAAGTAAAACAGCAGGGAACAGTACAATGCAAACTAATTGTACCATTGCAATGATCAGCAACCGACATTACCGCATTTGCCCTCTTGATTACTAATATGTGCCAACGCCAATTACTCTGGATTTTGTGCACTATTTTCTGCTCCGACACCAGAACAATTACTTTTGTGGTCCACTATTATAACCGACCCTTGTCACCAGAAATACTTCATGTAACAGTCACGAAAGAAATTCTTCAATTTTTTTATTTTGCAATTTTGCAATTGTCAGAGAGGTATGCTCTTTTCAACACATTTAAAAAAATATTTTCCGAGTAAGTCAAAACCAGATTTCTGGAATAAATGTAATCCTGGCTCTTATATTCTCGACAAATTGACTATTTCAAGTCACTATTCAGTGCTTGTTCCATGTTGTTTTTTTTTTTTGCCGTTGTCTCTTGTTGTTGCAGATTGCCTGAACAGTGCGTAATAATGACTCAAGCGCTAAGTGAAACACTTCTAGTCTATGTTATTCAGGAAATCAACAATCTAACTCACCATCGTGCTAAAAGATGACTGCGAATCATTCTTTAAACGTAAAAGAAAAATAATGATTACACCAGAGAACTTGATCTCGCAGGAGAATAAAAGTTTTCTGAATAGCATCCTCCTGTGTTACACTGTGGGAGGACTACAAAACGTGGCGCGGCGCCAGCCTTCCATCTTAAATCAGAGCTTGCCCCGCGCCAGCATTCTGGCCATCACAGGTGCCACCTCCTTGTCGTAAAGGCATAGCGAACACGGATGGCGAGGTCCAGGTAGCCAACGACCTGATCTGGGTGGGCGGTGCCCCACAGTCTGCAGCGGGCCAAAACCACCGCCGATCGCATGAAGTGCGCCCATGAGCATGAAACCGAAACGAAAACCTGAGCACAGCCACCTTGCAACCCTCTGCGAACTGATCGGGTGGCGTGGGTGCACATAGGATAAAAACAGGTCATCAGGCCCTGTTCCCGACGTGTGAACAAGTCGAGCCCACAGAGGACCTGTGCCGTGGACGGAGACCCTTACCCAATTCACCGCATCCACTTTCTTCACCATATGGTGAACAGCCACAGGACGATGAAGGGCACACTATCTCTTGTCGTCTGGTGATTCCGTACCACGAAAACGGCTTCCCCGTCGCGGATATCACACCATTGCACTGACAAGCGGGGCCAACTCCCTAGCCCTACCACCAGCCGCTTCATCCACCAACATCATTGTTCCGAAAAACAGCAGCAGTAGGCTCAAAAATGCGCAGGGGGTGCTACTTGAGCAGATACCTTGCAACCACTGCCATATATCTGCGACAACGATGTATCAGTAGCTTCTTCCTAAAAAGACCCGCCACGACCCGACACTCCAGTGGCTGTCGCGACTGTGTCATCCCTTCCATAATACCACTTCGATATCGCTGCCAGATATCCCATCACGCTACGGAACAGCAGCCCAGTCGATAAACAGCTTTGCCACAAAATTTCCGGCACCCTTCTACCGGTGCCGACACAGGATCCAGGCCCCGTGTACCACACTATAGTCTCCGCCAAGAAAGAAGTCCAACGCGTTCCAAAACAGGGGTATGCATTATGCATGCCGGCTGCGTCGTTTACCTTGCAGATATCCACCATGGCTAAGCAGCCAACGTGCGCTCATATACTAAAGCTGCTAGGGCCATAATTTGGGCTAATCATGCCATCGAGCAAAAAGCTTGAAATTTGACATACTAGTAATTCTTAGTAATACAAATAGAAATAGATTCTCCTTGACTCGTGAAATACTGAAAAACGTTCCAAATAACACCCCTAGCTTGACTGTGGAGAGTTTACTCATTCTTGTTGACACGAACTTGATCGGAAAGCGACGCCATTGTTGTTGGTCTAATAGCGTTGCCACGACGACGCAGTTATAGAGTATAGAGGCAAGGCGCGCTTTTTTCCATGAAAGATTAGTAGTCATAAAATGACCATATAAGGAAAGTCTTCTTTCCTGGCGGATAGTATAGTCACTCTACCGTTTGCCAGTTTGAATTGTGCAAAAGGCGTGTTGATGCCAGCACATCAGCCAAAGACATCGTCTTTTGCAACTGCCGAAACTCAGATGCACTACCATGGCTGCCCGGCTCACCACCAATCCGGGCCCGAATGTCGGCTTATAAACCCAGGTCCCGCCAGCACCATCATCTCAACACCACACTACAATGTCATTCCAATGAACCACCCTGGGAGCCCCTCCCACTCTTTCCAGCGAAAACAGCCACAGAAGAAACCGAACCAATATGGCCTATGTCCACTGCCCCATCAGTAACTCCAAAGATGAATCGACTAGAGAAGATGGTTCACCAGGGATTTTTGTAATTATTGTTATCGGCGAATAAGCTTACACCGCGGTGTGACGTATTAAACACCATTTCCGTTTTATCTGAAAGATTTCCACACAAACCAATGACGTCACGTATTTCTGTGCTTTGTGGATCCAACATGGCCGCGGTTCTTGGTCTGACGAATCGACGCAAATCTGGACTAACAAATAACTGAATACTCATTATGAAACGTAAGCCGGACAACTCCGAACGTAAAAATTGTATTCTAGTGTATTAAGTTATCGATATCCAATCGGCAATGTGACTGAAAATGAACAACGTTTTTTTTGTATCCGGTCAACATCGCTGGCATCACTGGCTCAAAATGGTAGGCCTAACGTAAAAGTACGGCAGCACCACATACTAACAAACCTGTTAGGGCAGCACTATGGCACAACCGGGGAGACTCACCGTGAATCGTTATCTCAACATCTCCGCAACACCGTTCGATGCCTCCGGTTGTTGTTTATTATTTATGACAAGTCAGTTCAAGCTGTACGGATTTATTAGCAGTTGTTTTATACATAACAAAATAAAAAGAAACAATCCACTCGGATTTTGAGTCCCTTTCTACCCGGTGTTCTAGTCAAAAAAAAAAAATGCTTCGGTTTTTTCAGTTACTGGTTTAATAACTGCATTGCGTTATGTTTTCTGAATAAAGTTTTTAATTCGTAGCACACCATAACTACTCACCTGTTTGCATACGTGCATGCGCTGCAGAGCCAACGATTTTTTTCTAATAGTGTTAAAACATCATACTGTTTTATTAACTGACTGTTGTGTCTAGGACTTACACGTAAAACGTGGGATGTTCCAGGGTATTTTTTCCCCTTTTTGGCTTAATAGAAACATTTATATTATTCTCCT
>JAHWFP010264598.1:11644-22873 GCA_023313725.1 Lithobius niger
ACCAACCACTGGATCATCACATGAGTCTTTTTAGGAGGATTTACAGTGTTTCGTCAAAATGTATTTACTGCTTTCCTATTCTTAAGGACGAAAGCTAGCCACTGGGTAGTAAGGGTCTAATGGTTACCAGCCTCTTACTGACAAAATTTGACACCTAGACCCTGACTGTCAAAGCTTGTCCGTGTTCCTTCTAGGTTTTGACTTTTAGACCCTTACTCTTAACATTTAACGTTCTGTTTTTTGTTTATTAATTTAGTTTGAATTCATTTACTTAGTATCCATTTTTTAACTTCAGTTTTTATTTCTTTGTAGGTATATTTAGACTTTTGTTCATCTGGGAGTTTATTAAATAATTTTGGTATTGTGTAAGCTCTGTTTCTTTGTCCATAACAATTTCTCCAATTTGGTACCACTAGGTTACATTTACTGTTTCTCAGTGATTTGTTCAATGATTATGTAACCTAATCTCGAAGTTGTGTAAATCTTAAAACGGCATGTTCCTTTCTAATGTTGCTAGTTGTCAAAGCTCCAGTTTTTCCAAAAAGGAGTTTAATTGCTTTATTTTGCACCTTCAGAAGTCTATATAAAAATGATAATTATAATTTTAATTTCAATCATAATATTAAATATCGGTATCCGATTGGCACTGGATCGGACTGGCATGACTATTCGGCATCAGATCGGCAAAAACTGTATCGGTCGATTCCTAAATGGCTCATTAGCAAATGCAGTGGTGCACCTGATGCTTGATCGAATTGAAGCATGGTTTGAGTTTCTATTTTTAATTATTATGCTGAAAATAAGTTACTCGTCTTATGAACGAATCATAGGATTCTAGTAGCAACAATTAGTCCAAATAGGGGCAAGGGTTAGTTACAGTTGTCGGATCATTTCCCCTGACATACTTAAAGGTAGGCTATATTGCATTAACGCACTGACTCTAGGGTGAGCATCACGTCGCTCTCTAATCGCCATGTTGTTCTACCCACAACTACCAAGAGCGCTACTAGTGGCCACTACAGATTAGGCTACATTTTGTTTAATTGCTAGAGTGCTCCACAACAGTTGCTCATGTCTTTTCATGTATGACACGCTTTAATGAAAATTGGATACTTTTGCAGGGATAGTGAGAAGGCATTGATCGGTTAAGCATTTCACTCCCTCCCCATGATACAACAGTCTTAACACTATCCATTGGTTGGCCGAGTTATTTAGCCTCACTGCGGTACCGGTAAAAAATAATTCATAAGAATTCTTCACGCCAGCATTTCCAAATTCGTATTTCACTGACTTTAACTGTACTCCGCATTTCACCAATCCTTGCGTAACATTTTTGTGTGTAAATAATTAAACAATTCCTCCACATCTGAGTTATTCACCATTCCTGAGAATAAGAACTCATACATTTATCTGCAGTCAGGTACATGATGTAAATTTGTAATATTTCCCTATTTTTTTTTCTTCAGGCATGGACATCAGTGCAGATTTAACAGAACTCGGTCGCACACCTGTTGCGGTCGTATCTGCAGGAGTGAAATCTATCTTAGATATAGGGAAGACATTGGAATATTTGGTAAGCTTAGAAGACATTTGTTTGATCAGAGTTTAAAATGGTCTGTGAAGATGTAGAAGAACCCTAAAAAATAATATGTATACCTTTGAAGTCCCTGTGTATTCCTCACTGCAGGAATACATCTGCGATGTTTTTTGATCGGAGCAAAATGGGAAATTTAACCAAAATGTGTTTGTGATAGCTGTGGAACTGGTTAACGTTTGTTAAATAATTCCATAAAAATTTAGGTATTAACTTGGGATTACCATTGCATAACGGTAGAAACTCTTTATCAGTGAAATTTTCCGAGAAACACTTACAGTAACACCTCGTTAACTCAAACTCGCTTAAGTTAAACACCGGTTAAGTCAAACAATTTTGTGCTATTTGGTTGGCCCAATACAAAATTAACCTCGTCATCTCAAACAAATATCGGTTAACTTAAACTCCAGATGGTAATTTTACTACTTGACACCATGCATTCTGTGTCGCTTTTGTAACCGTAAACGTTTTTCTGCTGTTTTTATTGTGGAGTTAGTATTGTTGGGTTAGTATTGTGGAGTTAATACATTTCTCGTATTAAACCAATCTGCACTTAGCAAACATTGGATGCAAAGATGTACTCAGTATTCCCCAGGCCAACAGCCTGTCTTGTGTTTTAATGCGCTTCCATTAAACTCAAACTGCAATGCCAGTCTCACTGAAGTTCAAGTTAAAGATGTTTTACTGTAGTTGCTTGTGTATCTCTAGTTGGTTTGAAAGCCGGGGAGGTCTGGCCAGATCGGTTATCGCTCCTATGGCCAAACACGTCCTAATTAAGGCAGGGACATTAGGAACAGAGTATTTTTTTCCACCTACCATCACCAAACCATAGGTCCCGAGTTCAATCCTGGCTTCGGCTCACCCCTGTGCATTCGGGATGAAAAGGGTCCTGGAAATGCACTCATGCTCTTATCGACTGCGGCTTTTTAAAAGATCCTAGGTATTGCCTAGCAAAATTGTCCTCTCCATCCGAAGATAACCATAGCAGTTGAAAAGAACATTAATTCTACTATATCTCAATTTGTTTGTTTGGTATCAGCATCTCTGACAAATTCTTTGCCTGTTGATACCGGACAGGATACTATCAGTCCCATTCAGCAGTTACGGGATCTGTTTTACCATATTCTGGACGCTACCTCATCCCACTGCGATGATCGGAGGTTTCGTAATTGGAATATCCGAGTTTGATTAAACATCTACAGTACCCTCAGCCTTAGTTGATCCAAGCGGTGTTGTGTTTATCGCTCTTTTCCTCCTGTGGCTCTGAAGGCAATTGACGGGTCCAGCAATTACCTCATCCTCTCTTCTAGAGGTATGCCTGACCAGATGAATACCATAAAATGCTCCGTGCTTGGTTGCTGGGGGATTGTAAATTAACGCAGAAGAAAGTGCCTAGAAAACTCACACTTGATGAAAACAGAACATCACATTTGATCTCAACTAAGGCTGTGGCCACTGTAAAGTTCTAAATTGACCCTGCTCATCTATATGAACATTAGCTTGTTTCTTATGGCGTAATGCTCCTAGAATTTATTTTTTTCAACATTGGATTAAAAGTTCAACTCTCCAAACTTGGATTTGTACGTCGGCGAATTTTGAAAATGGAAAATTGTCACGAAATTAAAAAATTTTTAAAATTTTGACAAATTAAAAATTCGCCGAGGTACAAATGCAAGTTGAGTGAGTTGAACTTTTAATTCAATTTTGAACATTATGAAACCTCAACATAAAATGCCCAATTTTAATAGAATTTATTTAAAAAAACAAAACAAAAAAAAAATATATATATATTTCGCTTAGGAGCAGACCTAATG
Organism: Lithobius niger; assembly: GCA_023313725.1. Classification (NCBI taxonomy): domain Eukaryota; kingdom Metazoa; phylum Arthropoda; class Chilopoda; order Lithobiomorpha; family Lithobiidae; genus Lithobius; species Lithobius niger. Next base: position 15,053 of record JAHWFP010264598.1, read on the forward strand.
ATATGGTGAGAGTTCATGACGTCCGGCCAGAAGAGAGCAGGACATCCGGCCAGAAGCGAGCACTTGAATATTTTAAGCATCTTCCTTTTGCATTAGTAGCCTATGATGATATTTTCCAGGAAATACAGCTAAAACTTAACTGTGTTCCATTTTCATGTAACTAGTAAATTGTATATGTAAAGGTTTTTAATCATCACCCAAATTAAGTTCGAGATACATACGTATGTAGTCGATTTTATTTGTAGCCTTTTCTGGTTTCTACGATTAATAGTATTTTGTAACTGACCGTATGCTTTAATTTGGTGTAGAACATGTCATCAGAATTAGTAGAGTATATCCTGGGTGAACACAACCTTTAGTTATAAATTATGGAACCGAAGGCTTTTGCTGTTCCAGTTGATTTGAATGTATATCAGCAATGTCATGGATAGCTCATATTTATTGCAACTGTCAGGGCCGTAGCAAAGGGTACTTGGTTGGGGGAAAGTGACTCTCATTTTGCCAACTCATCTAATGATTTTGCCAACTTGTTTAAAGAATGCCAGTAGTGCTGCCAGTAAAGTACTTTTGAGGGGCTCCGCCAAGCTCAGCTAGGGAGTCTGGGAAGCGCTGTAAGCTCCCCCAGTGGGGTACGGGGCAGAGCCCCGGAAGCTGAAGCATTTTACGCTAATTTAGTGCCTGTTTCTAGCCTCCAGTGAACACTGAAGCAACAAATTGTCAAGCAAATTTTGGTGATTTTTTTTATTAATTTTTTAGGTTGGTAAGTTTCCTAAAAATTTTATTGTGACTAAATCATGTTTTTTTTAGATATATTTTTTTTCAAATTAAATTAAACCGAGTTCAGTTTAGAATTACATAAACAGGCCAGCTGGCCATTGACGATTGGTGGTTGACTTAGTACATTTTGGACCTTTAGGCTATAATGAATGACGACACTCCTGTGTGCAAGCATAGGCAGCAGCTCATGGGTAGAAATGTACTATCGAAAGGTGAAAAGTAATGAAATCTTTTTCTCAGTTGTATCCCAAACAACTATAGGCCTAGAGGTATCATTGTAAAAAAAAAACTTTGACATTTTAAAACAAAAACATGCTCCAGTTTTTAAATAATGGAGCGTCGAAAGACGAAAGAAATGGCGAAACATTTTGCCTCAGTTTTGTCCCAAACAACTTTAGGTATTATTGGAGAAGAGCTTCCAGATTTGAAATCAACATGCTCCAATTTAATTTTTTTTCATTGATTCAGGGTATATTGGGGACTGGCCATTATTTATGGCCGTGGGGGTGGGGTGGGAAATGAAAATGTGACCACTGAATTTTTGGTGACTCCTCCTTCAAAGACCTGAAAAAACCTTGATTTCCCCATCCTAAGTTCCAAAAATGATGTGACCACTCCCAAAAAAATCTTTTACACCCATCTTTTGTCGAGATTCCTACAAAAGTATGATGAACACACTGTTTGCTTGTATGACCACATCCGTAACATAGTCAGCACCTGAAATGCAGAAGAAGCCAAGAAACCACTGGTGCCAACGCTTTTGTGCAAAGTCTTCTGTAAAAACTATACTTCCAGTAATAGTATTAATAGTTTCAAAACCTCTTAAACACTCACAGCATGGGGGGGTCGGGGAGAGGGGGGGGGGGCTTGCCTCCCAGAAGCTGAGCCGTTTTTTGGATATTTTGACTGCTCATAAAATGCCATTTTGTGGTCCAAAAATGACTTTTTTTCCAGTTGGTCAGTGTGTTTTTGACCTCCCCTTTTTGACGGGGCCTGAAAAATTTATGACCTCTCCCTTGAGATGGTCCAAACTTCATGACCCTCTCCCTTCCTCTGGCCTCCCTGGCGACAAATAATTACCGGTCCCGAAGGGTCATTTTTGCTCTCATTTCGTGGCCTTTGGGTCACTTTTGTCCTTTAATATGGGATCTTATGAACTCTTATTGTCAAATTTTGGACTTTCGAAATTAACAAGTTTAAAATTTTTAACAATTTTCATTTGAAAAATGTAGTTGTTTCTGCATTAATACAAGTTCAAATTTAGTAGCGATAGGTTAACAGAAAAACAAAACAGAAAATCAAACAGCTAATTCAATTTTTCCAACTCGGTTTTTGATTTTGCCAACTGTATGAAGTACTTTCATGAAATACGGCTTTAGTTCACGTTTCTGTTTTAACTAAAACCAAGGCACTGATGGACTAGCAGACGAACTAGTAAATCAAATAGGCAACTCTGCATTAAATTTTTTAGATTTTGATACCACAGCTTCAGACGGCAATAACTTGGCAGAAGTCCTTACGCTGAGTTTGTTTTATGCAGAGTTTGTTGATATTTCTGCTTTACCTAAGAAACGTTTTAAATCCTGGCAGTGATGTTGTATTTTGGTATATTAATATACCAGTAATTTTCTATCCTCCTAAAATACCAGTTACGAGTTGCTCCACGCTGAAACCCCTTCTGAGCGGCACTGTTTAACAGAAAAAGAACTATAGGAAGTAAAATAGCAACTCAGTTTTTAGGTTTGCCAACTGTGTACGATTTTCGTGAAGTTAATTGTTATCACGACTTCAAAGTCGGTGGGGATACAGTTTTGTCCATTTTTTGTTTTTATTTTCTACATTATTTGTGATATGTATAAGTCATGGTGGTGACATAGCAAACAAACGGCCAAGTCAATTTTCAATTTCGCCAACTACGCAAATTTTCGCGGAGCTTCTTTTCCCCCACTCGTTACAGCCTAGCTATGCAGGGAAGCAACCAGAAATGATCAGGGGCAGCGGTTCAGTTACTGCCAAGCTACACAGAAGTGTTGCGAAAACTGATGAAAAAAATTTATTGTAAACTTTACTTTCAAACTGACGAAATGATGATAATAATTAACCAGTACTCGTGGAAACTGGAATCTGCAGTGAAAATTTGTCCAATTTTGCCTCGACAACTCGAATTTGCCAACTGTGTGTGTTTCTTGGATGGTTGGGGAGGGGAGGGGGGGGGGAGCTTCCCCCCTTTCCCCCCCCCCCCCCCAGGCCCTTCGGCCCTGGCAACTGTTTTGAATTCAGTTAACTTCTTGTTGCAGTAGTAATTAGTGTTTTTTTTTCCTATTGTTATTTTTTCCAGGAGACCCAAGGAGTTTGTGTTGCGAACTTTGGTGAAACACAGGATTTTCCTGCATTTTTCACTGCAAAAAGTTCTTTTAAGTCCCCATGTAACGTTAAGACTGTGGAAGAGGCAGCCAAACTAATAGGTAGGACGTCCTGGAATCAGGAGCCACATGGATATCACTCAGTAATTTTTCAAGCTATTCCTTATTCTAGATAAGCACCAGCACAAGCAGTACGTAGACAACGCGGTCTCTTAGCCCTGATCTAAAGGTGGGGAGGGGGGGGGGAAAATCACAAACCCTTCACCAATCAAACCAATTGTTAATCTACAATCTTCCAACGACTTTCTTTCTCAGCTTTCACAATCACTTCAGAAATGTAAGCCTGAATGGTTAGGTAGATAAATCTGCAAATATTTGTGGGTGTGGGTAAAAAAGAAATTCAGATTTTAACAATTTTGGTATGCCACTTTTGCCCACTTGTAAAATACAGAAAATGCGTAGTGCGGCCTACAGTGTTGGGCCGGCTCTGTCTCGAACAGGAAATTACGATCACATATCTATGTACAGACAACCATGTTTGAAATTTGTTGCTTGCTAGGAGAGTTGTTACCCCTTGATTGGAGCCTGTAGCAAAATCGGTGTCAACCTGCATTCGTGTAGTAACCATCGTCAGTTGCCTCAACCATGTAATTCCTACCGTCTTGTTAGATTTTCAGTGATGAAACCGCAAGTGGAGTTCTGAAGTATACATTTTAAAACGTAAAACGTAATATTTGTTTCTGCATAATTTGTAAAAAAATTTGAATGGGTGGGATATTAGGGAAATGGTTGTGTATTTTTCAATGTTAGGGAGTATTACCTATCTTGAAAATGGAACTTCAAGCAAGAAGGAAGGTAATGTTAAGCTATCAAACTTTTTTCCAATTTACATTCAGTCCGTGGTGGTTTCTATTTATAGGCTATCTGATCGGGGACTTTAAGCGTCCAGTAAGTCTTGGTCAATTTGTCGTTTCTGCTGGAGTAATCTTCATTGCTAATGTCTTTGGTTGTTGCCCCAGATATGTTTTTTTTTTTATAGCCGACGAAAATCTTAATTACCTGTTTTTTATAGCGTTTCCCTCCTTTTGAGCTTTTAATTCCCCTAGAAACTTGAAAGTTGGCTTCCCAGCTGGGCTTGTACTACTGCGCATGCGCAGGGATGGGTTGGGTTGGCTATATATATATACTCGGCATAGCCGTCCGATGGCATCATTTCTCCTAGGCCTTCATCTAGGCTCCGTCCTATTCATCTTTAGGTGCGCTGGAACTCCCGATCGGCGAGCCCCGTCCCTTCATCAGACGCGTCCTTCTCATCCTCCATCCGCGAGATGGCTTTTTCAGGCATGCTTGCCACTTCCAAGGATCTCCAGGTTGAAGCTCCACTCCCGCCGCCCCTTTTCCAGCTCTTGGAACTGCCGGACGAAGGACCAGTTCATCCTCTCCTAGACCTAGGATACATCCACCTTCCAAGCTGCCACATCGTCGGGCAGGACGCACTCCTATTCCACGCCATGACCCTCAACAGTCAGGCAGCCACTCAATCCGCCGTCTGCTATCTTCCCGGCGTTACTGTCCGCTTTTCCTTCAGAAGCTACCAGGGGTGCCTTTCGCAGGGGCTGATCCATCTCAGGACGCATCCCTTATATTTCACCAGCACCATCCTCCAGTCACTCTTCATCCTCAAAACCTGGTGGTCCGGTGGGCCCTGGACGTATGCATCCTCGTCCGCCCCCTTCTTTACCATCACCTGCTTCAAGTATTCCACTTGGCTCCTCGGACAAGTTCTCGCCGGCTTTTCTTCCGCCATCCTCTGTCTGCCTGCCTGTTCTGTTCCCGACTTTCCGGCGACCCTTTTGCATCCCTATTGCTCAACTTACCTGTTCATCCGCTCGTGGCAGTACACTGGGTCACGATCCTGCTCCTCCCCCATCGCCTGTCTTCGTGAACCTACTTTCTGACGAATCGCCGTCCTTGCCTAACTTCGACGTTCACTACTCGATTTTGGGACTACAATCAACAGACTTTCAATGTCTCTCAATGTCTCCTACCGTCCTTCGTTCCCTTAAAATTTCCATCCCAGGAATTACTGCCTTGCGATCCGCATCGATGAAGCAGCTAGAACGTGCATCTCTCAGTACGACCTGAACCATCACCTATTCTCACTCCCGCAGTATATCTTGCACGTCCGCCATTACTCCACCCCACGAATCCACATCCTCCGAAAGGGATCAGCACCAACACATCATAATTCTCCAACTCGTGGATGAATGCAGAGCTTGCTCTGTCCTTTGTTTCTCTTATTCTTGAAAAAAAGAAAAAAAAAGGGAAAATACATACACATCAACGAACAAAAGAAAAGCCTACTCTACATTTTCTTTTTTCAACCATGCCATATGCTGCTACCTGTCTTATCCTCGACTACACCGTCCTCATGCCTCGTGTACATGAATGCCAAGGAATGGGTCTCACATTGCGCACCCCTCGTTCCGCACCTCATCTGATCCCTTCAGTTGCAAATAATGTGTAACGTCTCGATCTCATTGCAAACCAAGCCTGTTAAGGCAGCATTGTCCACCGTCCAACCCTCTCCTTGCAAAGCCGTCCGCTATGCTACCTTGGGACACTACAGCTATGTCCCCGATTCCCTGCAGTCAACCCCGCCGCGCGGGACCTGCGAATAAACTCCCTCTCATTACACAGAACGCTATTCTTGTCTCATGCTTCGGCTTGCAGCCCGAAAAAATTTGCTGTAGAGTTGGCCTCCTCCGTCAGTCCGCTTCTCACTTCGTTGGATTCCTCACACTCATCCCGTTCCTTCACTCCCTACTCCGTCCGCGAATCGGCGGACCAGTCAACCTCTTATTATTCTCCAAATTCGTTCTTTTTGGATCAACCTGGCCCTCCGCTGCAGGGAGACTCTGATCCTTCCACTACTAAAATTACTACAAGACTCTTAAGAGGATCACTCCGGGTTGCCTTCTATTCAAACCAAATCCTCATCCTCTGCTACCCTTTTGGTTTACCCTCCGCTTTCTCAAGTGCTACGTCCCTGTCCTACAGTTTCGCAACCTAACAACGATTATCAAAGTTCCCATGATCCGTTCCCATTCGGAATAACACGCAAAAAGGGGGGGGGAGGAGGGGAATGGGACGCTACGATATCACGTCCTCTACACCGTCCTTCATCCTATCCACACTCCAATCTACACTACACACGCCATACGGTAATACTGCTTTCCACCGCCAAATGCCACCGTTGTCGTCCGCCTCGCTATTCAAATGTCGCGCGTCTAACGGTTTTCTGCGTAAACTTGTGGTGCAACATGTCCGACTCCTCTTCGTCCGAGGATCCTTTGCTTAATACTGAAATAACTCCAAACGTTGAAACGTCAAGCATGAAGGAAGTTAATGTACAGTATTGGACAATGAAATTTAGACAGTTGAGAAGGGGCAACTACAAGTCTACATCGATTAATCATGCCTGGTTATGGGAATTTCTTAAATATTACGAAGTTGTTAAATTCATTAAACGAATATTAATAACCGCAAAATAAATACAATACTGTGTATGCTATTGCAACTGAAAAAAAATTAAATTTGTTGAACACAGAATGAAGTCAGTCAATCACACAAACTGCAAATCTCTATTTATGGAATCTGGATAGGCCGCGAAAATGTGGTGGCTTGTTCAAGTCTCAGGAAAAAAGTAGCATTATGCGTAACAAAACCTATCTGTAAAGTATTCACTTGACTTTAAAAGTATTACTCCATTTAGTTAAAAATATATATAAAGCTACAGTTTTAAAATTGATTTTATTTTAAAGTCGATTTGAAAGTCAATTTTGCGGTTTTATTTTCAAGAAACGTTGAATTTAGGAATGAAAAAAGCCGTGGAACGCCTATAGGGAAAAAAAACCTAGAAAAAACAGCCAATGAAAGAAAGAAAAAAAAAATAACGTTGCAGGTATCCGCAGAAATATCTGAAGGAAAACAATCCGAGGAAAATAGCCGAAAGAAAACACCGTTTCCTAGTGAAATTTCTTACCTAACCTAGGTTTGATTAGTATCTCTAATGCGTGGTGCAGTAACAACCCGGACTACTGCACTGTGACTGAGGTTGGCACTAATAACCCAGTTGTCGACGCGCCATTGAGCCTCAATCCCGCCTCCCCCCCCCCTCAACCCCCCCTATTAAAAAAAACAGTAAACATTTTCCTTCAGTTATTTCCGTGGCCTTTTTTTTCGCGGCTTCTTTTTTCCTTTGGCTTTTTTTCAGTCTTTACTTTAGTCTAATCCACATCCATAGTTTCATTTTCTGGCGGTATGTTGCCGGCAGTTGTGATTAGAGAGGTTTTACAATGTTTATTCTCCTCGCGCGAACCCCCCCCCTCCCCACTCAACTCCCTCCCTAACGGGACGCGGGTGAAATGAAGCTCTTAAGTTTAATATTTTCATCAATCAAGAACGAAAGTTACAGGTTCGAAGCGATCAGATACCGCGCTAGTTCTAACTGTAAGTTGAATGAAGTTGAATTATTAAGACATTATTAAGAAACTGTAAGCTGATCTGATTGAACGAATACCGACCTTGCTGATGTTTTTGTGACCTTGCATTCCGTGCCCCCTCCCATTAAGAGGTTGCCTCAGTATATATCGTCGGCTTAGGAATCAAAGTTAAACAG
>JAHWFP010264599.1:0-41034 GCA_023313725.1 Lithobius niger
AAATATGGAGTATAAGTGCATACAATTATGTAGACTGTAGTTCACACATTTCTTGCTGCCTGACGAAGATAGGAGGACTGAAAATATTTATTTTCGGGTAATGCCTATCGAAAATTCACAATACTGATGTGAAGAGTATTGACATTTTTGAGTTTGAGCGTCATTTCTTTATTCGATATTTCTATAACTCAAAGTAAAATGGTCAGATTCTTTGCCGTATTTTATGTGTATCTTTTGGATATCTTAATAGTTATATCGAAACGATCATGCAAGTTTGTAATTTTGTTTTGGTCCTCTTTATTGAATTCAGAAAAACAGCAGCAAAAATTCAACGGACCATTAATTTTCCAGTGCATTATCCGCATTATCCAGCAGAACCCATCATTTATTCCATAAATTGCGGCCCTCGTGGAATGGAAGAGGTTCTCGACAAATTTAAAATCGGAGCACTAGATCATAAAATTGAAAACACGATTGCTGCAGATGGACTGTGGAAATACGTTTTGTTTGAGAAGACATCCTTTCAATAAATAATACAGTCATGCATACGTTTGTTGAGTGTTATTAAATTTAAAAAAAAGTTTGAACACAGAGCGAGTTTTGAAGACTGTGTTGTCGTGTTGTGTTATGTGTGCTTTTTAACGGTGGTCGGTCGTTAATGTTAGGAAATATGCAAAAGTGTTTAGTTAGTGACCCCAGTGATTTGCTTTTGCCGTCGAATACAATTTCTGAGAACAAACGAATTAATGAAAAAGTGGAATCAATAATTTACGGCTTTATATTTATTGACTCACATAGTAACTCCAGTAACACAAATTAAAAATTAAAAATGAAATTGGAAAAGCAAGTCTAGCAATTTTATCTGGAGAGGCATTATTGCAACGGTTCACTTGCTTTTTCTCAACTTTCTTCTTTCCAAGTTTATTCTTCGATCCGGCAGATAGAGCTTGACCCTGTTAACAAAAATAAGTTATAATAATACGCTGTCTGAGAAAAATTATATGGAGGCTGTAATTTTTGCCTGTGTTTACAAGAACTGTAATGCTTGTAAGTGGTGTTCGATGATTGACGTTCTTAGTAGCATTATTCAAGATTGAAAGGCCACCAACATTGCCTTTAATCGTACCTAATTAAAATGTGTTAATGTATATTTACACATCCTCCCGCTATGCACTAACATACTAAAAGCTAGCAAATATCCGAAACGTGGCATTGGTTTTGTTTCAGAACTACCATTTTGACAATTGTTTTCCAATAAATGGGGTTAATGGAGTTACCAGGGAAACTGGGGAGTTTAATGGGTCTCTCATGGGTGTTAAATTGCACCACAGTACCCGCTCAGGTTGTGAATATTGGAACATTTCGTACTGGCCACATTGGTGGTTACAACTGTGTTCTAATATGCCCGTAGTCTCTTTGCTAATCTCCAGGATTTCCATATCTTGTTGGGTTTAATGCTTATGACTTAGTGTTTGTGACGGAACCTGGTTGTCGGATACGTGTCCCGATAACTTAGTTGCTGTGGGTGCACATTATTCCATAGTAACGAGAGATCGTGGTTCTTGAGGTGGTGGCCTCTTGAATGCAATCAAACACAGCATCCCATTTACCTATGGCCTTAATTCTTTTGGTGTTGAACTCATGTATTTGCAATTTGAACCTTCTGCAATTGAACATTAGATTTTTGCTGAGCTACATTCCCGATAAATATAACAAAGATCAGATCAGCAATTTCTGTTTGGCATTAAAACCGCTTGTAAAGCCACGATTTGCTCACCTTGTCGTGGGCGATTTCAACATGTCATTTATTGACTGGCGCATGTTGTGTTCTAACCATGAAAATGGTAAGAGGTTCCTCGAATGTATTTTGGAGCAGGGTCATTCATAGTTATCTGAGCCCACTAGGGGTGAAAATGTGTTGGATTTGATCCTCACAGATGATGACAGACTGGTCTTTGGGGTTTCTGTTTTAGACCATCTGGGTATGAGTGACCATAATATGGTTGCCTTCAAGCTTCATACTGAAACATTCAAAGCAGTTAAGCGGTTCGAAGGGGTTCCCAGCGGTTTTGGAAACCTAATTGACTTTGGCAAACTCAGAAGTTTTCTTTAGAGTATTGATTGGTCACAGGAACTCTTGAATTTGGCCGATTTGGATAGCATAATTAATATGTTCTACCACTTGCTTAATGGTGGTGTCTGCAAATGTCAAAAATTAACTTTTAACAACATAGGGTCAAGGAAGAACTTAAACGGTGTAAAAACTAAAATCCCAAGAGCAATCTTGAAACTTCGTAAATAGAAACTTAAGTCATGGCAGAAATATCACATTGACCGAACTTCTGACAACCTTCTTTATTAAAATAATTGTAAGAAATGTTATTCTGGCCGAGTCCGAGCTTTTGAAATTGAAATTGAGCAAAATGTTATTCGTAAGGGTAGTTTGACCACCCTTTTTAGTTTTTCTAAAAATAAATCTGGTTGTGGCCGCACCATCCCCCCCCCCCCCGGCGGGGGAGCGGGGATGGGAGGGCGGGTGGGGCGGGTAAAGCGGAAATTTTTAGTGCCGAGTTTTCCAAAAATGTGGTGTTGTTTGACAATTTAAAAGTTCCTGAATGGAACGGGCCAGTGCTTCCTTCATCTTGCCAGCTAGTAACCTTCACTGATGAACATGTGCTCAATGTGATTGCTCAAACTGGCACTAGTCGATGGATTTTCTGCGTACTTCTTCAAGGAAGTTGGACATTCTATCTGTGTCCCTCTGTCTTGGATTTTTAATCTTTTCCTTCAGATGGGTAAACTCCCATCTATGTGAAAAACTGCTAAAATTAGTCCAATCATCATGGCTGGTGAGCCTTCAAGCCCTACCAACTATAGGCCGGTTGCTTTAACTTGCGTCCCCTGTAAGTTTCTTGAACGTGTAATTCGTCACTTAATGGTTAATTTTATTGAGGATAATAAAGTACTTTCTAATAATCAGTTTGGTTTTATGGCTGGATGTTCAACCTGTACCCAATGACTGCACGTTCTGGAAGATTGGACAAGATCTGTTAACTGTGGTATACCAATCGACTTCATCTACGTAGATTTTGCAAAAACATTTGAATCGGTAACACATTCTAAACTTATAGCGAAGTTGGACTGTCTCGGTTTCAGAGGCAACCTCTTGCTCTGGCTTTCTGACTTTTTAATCGGTAGACTCCAGTGGAGCGACGTTGCTAGATCTTGTTCTTAGTTGACGTTCGTAGTGGAGTGCCTCAGGGTTCTGTTCTGGGACCGCCCCTTTTTATTTTGGGTCGTAATGACCTCACTAAAGGTCTTCCCAACACGGATTTAAAGAAGTTTTCTGATGATATAAAATTCCATTCTCAAATTGTGGACCCCACCACGGCTGCAAATTTGAAATCTTCTCTGGAGAACTTTCTGACTTGGTCTCGTGATTGCCGATCGCCCCAAATAAATCGTTTGTTATGAACATTGGCTTTTCCACCCATCAGTGTGAACATGTTTTGGCGGAGCACCCATTGTCAAATAAAAATATTGTCCGTGACCTTGGTATTTGGTTTTCGCGAGACCTTAGTTTTAGTCCCCATTGTAACATAATTGTTAACAATGCCCGAAAAAGGGTGCACTGATTAGAAAATTCTTCAAATCAGATAATCGTACCACCCTCGTATCGGCCTTTTAGGTTCATGTAAGACCCCTGTTAGAATATGCTAGTCAGGTATGGTCTCCCACATCTTGGTAGGGATATTGGTATGGTCGAGTCAGTACAACGTAGAATTACCAAAACACTTAAGCGTCTGTGTCACATTCCGTACTGCAACAGGCTTAAAGTTCTTAAATTAGACTTCCTTCAACTTCACAGACTTAGAGCAGATATGCACCTTACCTATGAGCTGCTAAAGGGCAAGAGTGGGATAAACTTTGAGCACTTTTTAGAATTACGTGTTTCTGATCGCACAAGGGGACACCCTCTTAAGTTCGTTCCTGGCAGGGTTCACATAAGTTGTAGAAAATTCTTTTTGCCAACCGTGTTATATCATGTTGGAACGCCCTGCCCGAGGCTGTCTTCATGGCCAACACCCTTCCAACTTTTAAACTCCGATTCCGGACCTGCGATCTCTCTTTCTTTCTTGTTCGTTGGGTTTTAATATATTGTAATGTATTGTTTCTGTATGTTGTGTTTATTTTGTTTTTAAGACATGGCTCCAGTTGTTTAACTTTATTGTATTTATTTAGGACCAATGCCAGTGCCACTTGTGTCCCTTTGGTTCCTTTTTCCATTTGGGAATAAATTGTTTATTATTATTGTTTATTATTACTATAATGTCCATTTTGTGCATTTTTTTATTTCGTGAATATTTCTTCACCTTGTTGCCAATAATTGATATGACTGCACGATTTAGCAAACCAATGTCGTGCTAACCCATGCTGTGTTGTCAATGAACATCATCATATCAGCGATCTTTTGCCATTGTGATTGCAGCTAGCTTATGGCTGCAAGATCGAAACATTATTAAGTGTATGGGATGCACTTATGCAGCATGATATTGCAAGTAAAAAGTATTAATCTAATACAAAAATTCACACTAGTTCTAGTTTTTATCATCTTATTCGTAGGAAAACTATTAACGGTCAAAGTAAAAAATTCTCAGTAATTTGTATTTTGCAGGAACTTTAATTTATTGTTACGTCATAATACTATGATATTGGGCTTTTCTACATCAACACTTATTCCATTTTTTTAAACTCTCAATGAACCTCCACCGAGTGGATTCACATTAACTTTGGCCATGTAGATATAATGCACAAATTAGACTATACTAAATCCATTTCTTATTTTCATGATTACCACACTCAAACCCATGCTAGTAATTTCGCACAGAATTGTCGTAATTTGTTCAGAATTAATATCACGACAGTGTAGTTTTTATCGTAGTTTTTTTCCTTCGTTTTTTTACCGTTATAATGCCAACAAAAGTTTAGAGGCATATCAGAACTAATTAGGAAAAAGTGGGGGGGGGGAATTGAGGCTTAATGGCGCGTCGACAACTTGGTCATTAGCGCCAACCTCAGTCACAGTGCAGTGGTCCGGGTTGCCACTGCACCACACATTACAGAGATATTATTCAAACCCCTAATCTAAATCTTGTCATACATCTGTACCTCCTGCAAAAATTGAAAAACACCGGACAGGAGGACAGACTTATCGCCCAATTGACGCGCAATGTCATGCGGAAGATGGAACCGACGACGAACACCATCAAGATGGCGACAATCAACAAGTAAGTGCCGGACCGTAAGTGGCCGTCGACACCAAGAACATTCAGGAGGGTCAACCCCCCACAAAAGGAAACAGTGAGTAAGTCTGGTGTGACCAATTCTCAAACGGGCCAACAAAACCTCCTCACGGCGACTGCGGCGACACGCCGAGTGCCACTCCTCGACAGTGCCTTTCATGGCCCGTAACTTATTGCCGTCCTGTCTGTCCCACGAGGTTTGCCAAAAAGCGTGTAACCTCAGACGCAGAGTTGGAAAGGCATCTGAGGGAACAAGCCTGAGATCCCTACCGAGAGGGCCAGAAAGGGCCCCTTTCGCAGCAGAATCAGCTTGTTCATTCCCTGCTATCCCAACATGGCCCGGGATCCAGCAGAAAAGCACGGTTTTCCGCCGGCCAGGCAAGCGGGAAAGCAAAGCTTGGACACGTTGTGTCAAGGGGTTCCGAGGATTGTAATTCGCCAAAGACTCCAGGGCACTCATGGAATCACTAAAGACAATGAAATGCGTGCCCTGAAGGTCAAGGATCCATTCCACCGCCAAACCAAGAGCCAAAAGCTCTGCAAAAAGGAAAAAGTGAGAAGATATGCTCCAAGACAAGAAAATCAGATATTATGTAAAGCTGCTATCACATTAGTAACATTGATCATTAAGTGGTTATTGACGGAATAGATACATAAGAATTGTATCTCTAATTAACAGGCAGCCAAACAATGTTTCATTATCGCAAGTGAGGGCCGGCCAACCTTTTTCTCCATATACTGGTGTGTGAGAAGTGGTAGGCTACCAGAATTCATAATATTTTGGCAGACCAATCTCAATAATGTGTGAGTTTAATTTTCTGTATATTTTTAAATGATTTAAAGAAACAGAATTCAACATAGCTTGTTGGGCCATATAAACTGCAAATTTTTATTGGTGGTGCTAGAACCGTTCCTATCGAGCAATGGTTATCAGGTCTCAAGTCCCACCCTAACATATATGTCTAATCGAAACAAAACTGAAAATGAATTAATTTTCTGTAAGTAATATATATATGTGAGACAGAAAAAAAGCCATCAATGATACTCATACACAAAAATTACGTGGTGCATGGTAAGATACTAAGTTTTTAGAGTGACGTATCTCTTATTTTGTACTGGTGAATAAATCATTCACTACATCTCAGCCATACCACATTAAAATTCTACATTACCTATAGTGTTAGAATTTTTCTAATCGCATAGTTCCTAAATACCTTAAATAATAGAAGCTTATACAGAAACCAAAGGGGGTAAAAAAACTTACCCACATTTCCTTGACGGGGTTCACAAGCTCCATTTTACTGAATCTTGCAACGTAATTGGCTATAGCAAATTCGGTAAGTGATCCAAATACCATTAAAATACAGGTAAACATCCAGATGTCCAGGGCTTTAAGATATGCAACGGCAGGCAAAGCCTTTTGTGCATTAGCAAATTGTGTTGCTAGTGTTAATAAAGAAGTGACGCCCAAACCGACTCTTGCTGGAGTGGCTTCAACGTCTAACCAAAAAGAAATCCAAGAGAGAAGTACAATGAGCAAACTTGGTATACAAGTGAGCATAAGGTGATGAGCAAGTTGTCTTCGGAGAACGAAACTGTATTCAATACAGGAATAATCTGTAATAAAAAATAGTTTAAAATAGTAATAAAGTTTATTGTCCGAATAAGATTCAGTCCTATAAAAATAAATGCAGAATCATCGTTACATTTTTCTAAACTGTATAATATCATTAACTGCCTTTAAAGAAACGTTGCCGGTCACACTTTGCAATCTGTGATTTGTATTAAACACTACAATTGGTTTTTTGAATAACATAAGAGTAAACGGGAATATTCAGTTACAAATTTGTAGGCCAAAATTATTATTCTTAACCAATGCATAAGTCAATGACTATAAGGATTAAATATTTTCTTTGAATGGATTTTTAAAATTCATTTAGTCTTGTTAATGCTTCATTTAGGTATAATGTTTGAGGATTGTCAAAAAATCGGCATAATTCTCTACTCTTACTGTGATATCAGAAAAACCTAACCAAAACAGGAGTATCAACACTTTGGTTCCTAATGTTATCAATTATTTACTGGTAACTATAGAAACCGAGGTGTTCATGCTCCTGTTTTGGTACATAACATAAAAACATCAATAATAATACAATAATAAAAATAACTATAATAATTTACTACACCTTTTATTACACCTTTTATTACCTTTTTATTACAATACAATAGTATAATAATACTAATAATAAAAATAATTTGATGCTGGAGCAACAGGACTGGCAAGGACCTGGAGGTCGCTAACTGCCAGCTTAAAAGGGGAGGGTAATGACAAGCATAGGTTAAAAGGAGATTTTTTTTTTCAAAAGCAGAAATTAAAAGCATGTGGATGAGACAGAGATAAAACTAGTTTAAAAACAAATAGCATGGTCAAAGATTGAAATGGATGGCTAGGGTAGGGTAGGGTTACGACTGCTTTACCACCAAGGTTAGACCTGTCAGGGACACATAGGTCCCCGATGGCATCGCCAGACGTGTAGGAAATGGTAAGGGAAGGGAGATGGCCAGTTGTACATTATCACTAATTAAAAAAAATAATAATAAAAAAATAGAAAAAAAGTATATACATAATAATCATCCAACTTAAGTTAAAAATAAAGGTGAAGGTGCCGAAAGGTTTGTGAGCCGTTAACACCGATCATTTGTCTGTGACGGGGAAACTAACAAGCCCTCCTAATAAAAGGGGTAAGGTTTTCTGTAAGCAGCTCCCTGCAGAAGCCACTCTCCGAGTTTACGTGGTATAGTAACGTGGTATGCTCGAAGCTGTTCATAGACAGCTTGTATGAGCTTCAAAACACATATTCATTGTAATTTTCTCATTCAACATTTCATCCGTAGCCACAGCTTATAGTTATATACACATTATTATAATATCCAGAGTCTCATCATCTTATTTTATTCTATCATTATACAACTTTTGCTTATTCACTGAAAACATAGCTTTAGAACAAGGTAATCTTAGAAGTTCACCTTTAAGTCTTTTGTGCAATAATTCATCATTTTTTATGACATTTTATTGAAAATGTCTGTTACGTTTCCTTTTTTATGTCTTTTCCAAACACGTCGTTCCATCTTAACAACATGTATTTTTGTGTCATCAATCGTTATCTGTACTCTGTGTGTTCACGTTTTGTTTGGTATATATTTGAATAATATTTTTTTGTAATTATTATATCATTTCGCAATTATAATATTTTCTTTATATATTTGTTTTGTTTTAGTTTTCTGATTCCCA
This sequence comes from Lithobius niger, assembly GCA_023313725.1. Lineage (NCBI taxonomy): Eukaryota > Metazoa > Arthropoda > Chilopoda > Lithobiomorpha > Lithobiidae > Lithobius > Lithobius niger. The sequence continues at coordinate 8,596 of JAHWFP010264599.1, forward strand.
AATACAATTTAATTATTTTGTTTTGAATTTTTTAATCGTTCAAGTAAATACTCAAATGCAAAGCCATACAGTTTTATACCATATTTTAAAATACTGTCGATCCATGCTTTATACAAAATTTCTTTAAATTCTTAACTCACATATTACTCACTGCATATATCTAATGTAACATTTTTCTAATATTTTTGGTTACTAAAAGTAAATGTGCGTTAAAATTCCAATTTGCATCTATTTTCATTCATTTGTTGTTTATTTTAACTCCAATTTTATACATTCCTTCATACATTTTGTATTTTTCTTTTATACTTAAGTTTATTCAGTTAAACTTTCACAGTTTCCATAATGTTTTATAATAGAAGTTTTTTCATTTTTTTTTTCCTTTTTGGCACTGTGATACCAATTTGGACTGCTTTATGTTTACTAATGAATAGTTCATTTTCAATACCAGTCATTTAAGTGGTTAAAGTAATCTTGTTGATTTTGTATCAGTTCTTCATAGTTTTAATGTATTATAATCATAATAATATGATCTGCGAAAAGAAAAAGATTTGATTTTCTCAATATTATTTAATTTGTGATTTGTACAAATTAGGAATAGCAAAGGTCCCAATTCAGAACCCTGAGGAACACCAAATTTTGAATTTTTTAAATAATAATAATAGTAATATTAATAATAATCCACATCATTATAAATGTAACATGTATGTACGTACGTGCTGTACCTCTACCCCCGGATCTATTATAGCACCTACGCTACAAGTTTCAATAGCAAAGGGTGTATTCTCAAGCAAAGGGTGTACAAAGATCTTAATTGCCCAAAATTAAGTTTACACATATCCAGACGTGAAGCAATGGTTTACTACCTCTAATCTAGAGAATGCCGAGGAACATACCCTCGAACAATGAAGGCAAGGTTTTAGGACGCCTGTGACCCAAATGACCAGATCTCTAAATTCATTCACAAACGAAGACACTCTCCGTCAAGCACGTAGCGATAATTCCGGCATACAGATCTGATATGCATGGACTTACACTTCGACAGAGACAGGGGCAGCTGCCACAAGTTGCACTTGCTGAGTACACTGTGAATATCAGATGTAGAATTAGGCGAATAAACTCTGGCTAAATTGTCATTTTCGATTTCGTCGTCATTAACACATTTTTCCCTATAAGACGGAGAATTAGGATATCATGGTCCTTAAAATGGACCCAAAAAAGAGTGGGACCAAGCACCACTTCCAGGGTGATGTCACTTGAGACTCTGGTCTTACCCTAGAGAGTATGCTTACCTAGCTCGACTCGATTTTTAAGGAAGGCAGCAATCCAGTTACGAAGATGGCCGGATATACGGCAACCACACACTTTAGCTAATAACTTGCGATGGACCACCGACTCAAAAGCTTTCTTGAAATCAAAGTAAATGACATCGCTCTGGACTCCGATGTCCAGCTCCTCCATCCATAATATCTCTGTAATGTGTGGTGCAGTGGCAACCCGGACCGCTGCACTGTGACTGAGGTTGGCGCTAATTACCAAGCTGTCGACGCGCCATTAAGCCTCATTCCCCCCCCCTCCTCCATCCAACGATCTGAATACTCAAAAGCTGTATTGCAGATCGGCCCGAAGTAAGCCGAATTGGTCATGGCCAATAATTGGTGAGGTTGTTAGGAACCGCAGAGGTGTGTTACATATGACCTCTTCCATGACTTTTCACGTCGCACAGGTAAGTGCAACTGGTCTATAATTCTCGGGGTTAGATGGAGCTTCTTCTTAAAAATTGGGACAATGATGGCGTTCTTCCCAGTAGCTGAGTGCTCGCCCTGCTCGCCCTTAAATCAAATATCAGAAAGATCATCAATGTGCAGAAAGACCACACAAAATGATTGGGTTAAGTTTCGACAGTACTGGAAGTGCAGCTGCCCTAGTGAAGTATACCATAGTACAAGTTCCAGTCCCTACACTGGTTTGTGGCCACGGGAAGTTTTGATTTCCGTCATCGACAGCAGTATTAGAAGCAAAAATAACACAGTAGTTCAGCTTTGGACTTGTTATCCGTCAAAAAGACGCTATTATGTTTAAAAGGTGGCAGGGAGCGTGAGGACATATTTTTGTCCTATAAAATTTAAAGAACAACTGAATGTTTCCACCCCGGGTAACAATTTCCTCTTGATGCCTGTGCCATGCCTCTACCGAGTCCGAATATGATTTTTTAGTGGCGATGTAGGCAAGCTTAAAAAGTGCATCCAGGTTTACTTTGTACCATGGCCAAAGTTTCAGTTACAACGTTTCAAACTTGTTATGGATCGAGGAATACGATTTAAGGAGCAGTCATCTCGAACATGCTACGGCCTTTTACAGCATTCTATGTGACTCTTCAAAACGGCCAGAAAACAATTACAGGCATCTTGGACCTCGGAGTGAACTAAAAAAATAAGACGATCCCAATCAATCCCCTGCCGAGAATTCTTTAATAGCCGGAGATACAACATACCGTCCGGAGACGTACTGTAATCCCCATGGCGAATTGGAATACTTGGGTTATGGGTAAGATTTAGTTTGAAAGAAACCACGTAGTGATCACTATTCTCAAAATGGAGTCCCACTTCGAGGTCAAACAGAAGTCGGTCATCGTCAGTGAAGATTAGGTCAAGTATAGGGTGACTCCCAATGGGGCCAAATGTTCAAAAAAGAGACTATGGTGGTGGTCGCTTGCCATCATTGTCACTCAGATGATAAGTTAAAATCACCCAAAATTACATGTTTAAGCTCCCCATTCCGACTTTCAGCCAAGAATTAACAAACATTTATAACCATGTCTTTAGATCTACTATCTGGGAGATAACAAAGGGTGAAGGTGATTTTGAAATTTGGCATCGAGAAAATTGCAGTTTGCTTTCAGTTACTTTTGACCACTGCAGTTACTTTTACTTTCAATGCTTTATTTTCAATTTTCGAATCTTCATTTTTTTTTGTAAATGAAATCCAATGCACTGATAGGATTTTAGTTCTATTTTCGTTTTATCCATGTGTTCAAGCTGGTTGTAAAACACGTGTAGTAGTTAAGAATCTTTTTTCCTTCAAATTGATCGGTCATGGTTCACTTGTGAGTTTCACGCCCTGTCATTAACTTCAACATGAATATTCAAATCAATTACTACGTTCGCATAGACTCAAGAAAGCGTATTTTAGCAGTGCCCTTTGATATGAGCTTCAGAAAACGGCACCTGTTTACAAGACGCAAGACCACAATTAGGGCCCTTCCACTAAGGAATGAGATTCATGCCAGTAAAATCAAAAACCCATTCCTTTTTACCCCCCATTAGCGAATACTGGACACGCCCCACACTGAATGTAGTAAAGTGGGTCAGTTTAAACTGAAGTAACTTACCGTTAGCTAGTCTTCGTGGTCTTCCTAGTCATGTACACTTATTTTTAGTTTATCTATCTAACATTTGGAGTGGCACCAGCATAAATTAGGTGGCCGTTGCGTGCACCAACATCTGAATGCGTTTGTGAGTATTGACATGACCAAAGACGATGAGCATCCGACACCCAAACTACTCCCTTAAAGCGACTCCAGTTTTATATCGCCAGATGGGAGAAAGTGCAATGAACGGGTGTTTACACGACCCACGGAGACGACAAGGACTCGATGCGCTCCCTCTGAAGTACTTCGAAGTGGTCATGTAAACGCAATGATTTTCACTTACGTTTGTCGACATCTTCGTGTTGGATATTAGTATTGAGCACTTCGGAGTTCGTGCTTACTTATTCATTGCTTTTTCAGTTTTGTGGCATCTATGGGCATGGTCACTTCTTCCGTTTCTTATGACTCTTTTCATTCTATGTAGCAACACTATTTTTTTGCGTAGTGGTATTTGGTAGTACTAAAAATGCCATGCCCGTCAAGTTGGAAAACGCCTATGTCGTTATTATCGCCCCTGTATAGGAAGAAACGCTGACTATGGATGGATAATTGGGCTGGACCTTGAAAACAGTATTGGATGCACCATTAGGTTATAAAATATGGCTTCCAACATTGATTCTGTAACTGATTCACCTGTTGCCAATGGCTGTTGGTCCAAGTCATTAGTTACTGTCCAAAAAACACAATATTATACATTTCATTTATTGAAATAGTGTGATAACTGAAGAACTCGTTAAATAGAATTATTATGACCAAGTTGCCTCATAAATAAAATAAATAAAATAGTTGTGTTGGAATTCGGTACTATTTTTCAGGACATATAGTAATCTACACCCAACCTTGAGTGGATCAAATTATCACAAGTTGTGAAAGTTAGTGAAACTTTCAAAACTTGGCACGTCTCTACTAATAACTTAGGTGGTTTGCATAATAAGTGGAAATAGTACTTACATCTAGATGCGCCATCCTTGCGACTACAATTACCAGACCTATGGTGAGTGATTTGGAATTGGGGTGGGTCAGACTTTCCCCTTAGCTCATGTACGGTCGTGTTGTCTTCCAGTGTTACCACAGACTTGTAAGTTAGGGCTGAAAAGTCAAAAATAAATATGTAATTAACAATCTTAAAATATTTTTTATCCAAATTAAATAATGATTTTACAGCAATTTTTGTTCCAGATTAGGATAATACTATCGAATAAAAATGACTCGATATTTTTCAAAAATAACTATCCCATAACCTGTTGGAGTAACCTATGATATACACTGACACTAACTGCTACAAACTGGTGGAAGGATTAAAAACTACCATTAATCCATTGCCTTTCTTCAATAATACCCTAGCTCTGCAACTTTCTTTCATATCGTCTGGGCTTTACTGTCAGGGTTTCGAGTTAAGATCTTATGATTATAAGATATTGACTTCAAAATTTTCTTGACCCAACCTAAACCTATCAAGGAACCTAAACCAAAACAAAAATACCAGTAAAATTGGCCGTCCATCCAAGTGACTAAGTAAATATTTATGTGTTGTTGTTTACCAATCAGCTCAAGCCTAACAGTTCGAAAACTAAACAGAATTTTTTTTTGATAGAATCAACATTTTTATTTAATAAAATGTAAAGGATTTAAAAAATTGATTTACAAATACCTACAAAATTTTGCAGCCATTATTCATTTTCAGAACGCCTGGGTCGTTATTTCAGTATTGTAAGACTAGCGAAATGAAACAAACTACATATTAAATAAAATAGTATTAAGTCGCTATTTCCCACAATTAAAAGAGAAGCTTGGAAATTCAGTTGGTGGATGTGTATTATGTCGACAAATTGTCCTAACATCCAAGCTACCGAGCTACCCACTATGAAAAATTCCGAAAGTATGTAATTCATGCATACCTAACAGGATGTATGAAAGAAATTGCATGTACAAATTACTGTAGAAATTAAAATATTAGTAGTAAATAAAATAACAGCAAATATCAACATAGTGGTAGGCAGTGATTTGGAGGAGTGATATACAGGATCGAATTCAAAGCAAGTATCTCGGATTAAAAGTAAATCATAAAGAGGGCTTATAGAAACCTAACTTAGCTTATAGGGCTTAACAGTATTTTTGCTGAAAGATATTTCAACTTAGAATGTGTAGACGAAATTAACTAGAAGGAGAATTTAATTGTGAAATCTTCTGGTCATTCTTTTCTAAAGAATCCCTCTTTAACATTGGATATTAATGATATTGAAACTTAAATTTTACTCGTATTGTAGATGGAAACAATATTTTGTAAATGAGACAAATTTATTAGATAATACGATGAAGCCAAAAAACTTCGACCCGATAAAGAAAATTTCCATTTGATGGGATTTTCATTTCTTTGTACGGGCATGATAACGGCTATTCTATCTGACGGTAAGACACCAACCATATACCGTGTTGAGATAATGCAAATAGCCCGTAAAAGACAGTATGTTTGTGAATAGAACAGTAAATAGGTTTGAACAATTTTAAAGGATTAAAACCAAAAATTAAAAAAAATATCTAGCACGAATAAAAAGTGTGTAAGCAGACATTCTTTCAGTTTTGAATGTGATGTTATAATTACAGCGAAATAAAGTTTGTATAAAGAATTAAAAATATTTTGGGTCATACAGTACAATGTTCATAAAGGAGAATGGTGTACCGTCAATTGCAAAAGTATTGCTGAAAACGGGAATGCCTGGGTAATAATCTATACTCTGAGGCTTCAATAAATGTTTATAAAAAATTACCACTTTAATGTGGTTTCGAAAAATTGTATTTTCTATTTAAAACAGTAATTGACAGAAATAACAGTTGTAATTCCGTTCAGACGGGCAGTGACAGCTATTTATTATTAAGGAAAAATAAGCTAGGATGACTTTCTGGATAGGTAACAAAGACCTTTTAGTATACCATTAAAATTGAATTTTATCACATTTTTTTCTGAAAACAGCAAATTTATTTTTCTCTGCCTCCAACATTCGTGTAGTATGTTTAATTTTCTTTTCAACATTTAAAGGATATTAGGTTACCTAATTTCACTTTAAAGTTAATTAGGTACCCTTTTTGGATCATCACTCGACGTTTTTCAGTTTTGAAACTGTTGTGGAATTCGTCCTGGTGTTGACGTGGCTAGCAGCTGACTATTCCAAGAGGAATGTTATCAGTGCGCATGGAACTAATAGTCGCATGTTGATGCAAAAACATGTTTTCAAAAAGTAGTTGCTCTTAGTGCAGTAGCATAAAAAACGTCACAAGCTCTGATTCGTATCTCAATTATGCAAGACAATATAAAATTTCGGCTGAAATGATAGCTTTTTTGTATGCTTTAGCAGATTTGTCATATAATTAATCAATTAGAAACATAAAATACACAAAAAAGTACAAGTCGGACTATAGAGCTATTTTCCTGGATTCACCAGTTTTACCAATAAACAAAATGTGACAGATAATTCAATAAGAAAAAATCAAGCAAGAAATGAATAAAAATTAGCGGCTGATTAAAGTTGCCTAAACATTTGGGGAAGATAGATGATGAAGCTAGACCGAGTCATTTCTATTTTCTAAAACGTCACTGAAAACTTACCTTGAATTTCCACCGTGCAAGTTTGGGTATCCAGCGGATAATTCTTTAAGTTGAAAGGACAATGAAACTTTTCTACTTTCCTAAAAAAAAAATCAAATAACTTTCAGATATTTAAATGGTCATTTAACAAGAATAAAGACTACTGTTTCAATTATGTTTTACATACCTAAGAACATAAAAAAGTTCGGTGAAAGTAAGTCGCATGGGCATAAAGTTGGGCTCAAAGGACATTGCTTTACTGCCCATGACATTGCGAAAACCTAAGACTGGCTTCCAAATACTGTTGGCCTCAGTTTCGTTGATTACAGCTCTCCGCCACCAAGGAGCGTCATCGTTGCCAAAAAATGTTAGTCGGTGGTCTTCCCAAGTAACAATCATGTACAAATCGACTTCAAAAGTCTGAAATGGTGATCGTAAAATTTTGAATTCAGCGTATTTGATATTTCTAGGATACTAGTTTGAGATTATTGAAATGATCAAAAAATAGTTCATAGGGACCATTCATAAAGTACGTCACGCTCTGAGAAGAGGGAGGGGGGTCAGCCCAGTGCAGTGGCGTAACGTACAGGTAGGCTAGGTAAGCATTGCTTACGGGCCCCTGCAACTTGGGGGCCCGCCAGGCATATGGACATGGACAACATCAGTGATATTTTTGCATTGACAAAAGCATGCTGAAAGTATCTCCTTAAAAGCCTCAAGTAGTGAACTAGCTACGGTATGTAAATTTCATGTTCAATGTTAAAGTTTTTTAAACATTCTTGTTTGTTTACATTACTAAGTAATTTTCTTTGGCTGAAAAGTTGTTGGGTGTTCCAAACCAAACAATGTACAGCATGTGTATCATTTGGACCAAGACAGTCGAAAAGGTCAAAGATTTTTTTTTTGGGGGGTGGGAGGGGATAATAAAGGGGGAGGGCCCGACCATAAATTTTGCCTATGGGCCCAGAGACACTTTGTTACGCCACTGGCCCAGTGTGACAAAACGTGACATGGAGGAGGGAGGGGTTTGTCAAAAATGTGACGTCACACTTTATTTTTTTATACACCTTTATTATTTGTGGAAGAAAAAATTTTAATATTCTGACTGTACATAAATGATGTTGCTACAGAGTCAGAAAAGTAAGGGGCTGCTGCTTTTTGAACCTGTCGCCATTCTTGACATTAAATGGAATACAAAGGAGCATCCATTTCAAATGTTGCCTCTTTTTCCCTTATAAAAGTTCGTGAATGGCAGTGTGACAAGTTAAAAATGTGACAAGATATTAGGTATTTCCTAGAAAAATTGTCATTCTCCATCCCTAGATAACCGTAGCAGTTGAAAAGGAGGTTACTTCTGCTATATCTCTTTCCTCTTCCTTTATTTGCAGCAGGTCACGTTAAACTCACGGCAGACGTGGCGTATGGCTCATGGCAGAAAAATAATCCGTTTTTTAAGAGTTATGTGCCGGTCCAATAATATTGCATCTCCAAAACGAATTTCAGAGGGGGGGGGGTGAGATCGGTGTGACATACTTTTCTAGGGGGGTATGAGTGCCTGTGACAAAATGTGACATGGGGGAGGGAGGGGGTCAAATTGACCAAAAATAGCGTGACGTACTTTATGAACGGTCCCATAGTCCTGTTAATATTTACCTTGGTCGGTTGTTTTGCCACAATACAACGTATTTTTGCAGTACCCAGTCAGTATTTGAAAATTACTGACTCCAATTTTCGGAGAAGCTTTCACTTTTTTCATGAACCAAACCAGCATTCATGTGATGATGGTGTTAATTGGATGTTTGGATATCATCATCATCATTTTGTTAGCTCCTTAAGAATACGAAAGCTTCACCACAAATTTGAGTGGGTTTTTCAAATAATGACTGCGTGTCAAAAATCATAACCTATGTACTACGGGTCGATGTTGTTGTAGCCTTCGTCATTCATTGGTCGAAACAATTTCTTGGTCCATAAACCCACATATTACCACGTTGGGCCACACGCACCGTTTAAGTAACTACAATGGGAATTATTACCTTAATTACAATTTTCGTAGGATGTATAATTGTATATTAATTTACAGGTATCTTTAATAATGATGTAATGGTACAGCTAAAAGAACGTAGTTAAATGAAACATCACCTTGGGCAGTCAAATAGGCGATTCCAGAAAAAGATAAACCATGTAAAGCGATAAAAGAATCTTACCGACAAGCTTTAGGCGGCAAACTATTATATCGACCATACTTATTTTTTCTATTTTTTTTGTGGTGTTTAAACTATCATGAGTGTAAATTCATAGGGCCATTTTGCTGGAGAGAGTTAAGCTGCATTGTTCTTTGATTGAAGTGCAGAGCAGGTCATAATATCAAGTTACAGCAATGAAAATAAGCGCAATTTAATTACTTTTTGTTTGGTCCTACTCCCATGTTTGTAGGTGCGTTGGTTAAAGAGAAGTAGAGGTACAAACAAACAAACAAACACATACACACGCACATCATACGTCCTTGTATTAGTTAGACAACGGCGTTTGGTAACAATGCAGTAAGAAAGCTGAGGTCGATAGAGTGCCGAAGGCACGATATCAACAGAGGCTTTTTTACCGCATTGTTGCCGATCAACGTTGTACAACGAGACCATTGTTACAAGTCGCGTGCAGTCTCAAATTCCTGAAAGCCGACTCCATTGTGACTTTACATTGGCGGTGGCCAACACAGCCGACGATTTGTTTGATGGTTCAGATACAGATGTGTTGCTGTCTCAAATTCCTTTAAATGTGGAAGGTGAATGTGTTTCGCACGCTGCTGATTCGCCAGCAGCCTCAGGTAGTGTTAATAATCTTTGCTTTTTCTGTGGGTTCCGTGGCGTGCAGTCTTCATGGTAGTAAGACTGCACGGCACTCTAGTCCAACAATGATTTCATTGTTGCAGCCGTGCATCTTCACGAAATTAAGGCACGGCTACAACAATGAAAGAGTTGTACAAAATGATGTAGATAATCCGATCTTCCAGCTATCTCACATCACTTTTACGTGTCAATAAATAGAGTGAAGCACGATCGTTCCACCTGCTAACTGAGTTACAAACCAAACTCATCTTTGTTTGACCTACTTCTCTTTTTCACGATAAAGAGAAAAATTGTACAAACAGGAAATGTTACAATGAGAGTGACCTTAGACCATACAAAATTTAAAATTGTAAAGAATTCCAAGAAAATTTCAACTCTGCTTATTGGGATTTGACCCCCAAGAATCAGAAAAACTGAGAAAAACTTTAACGTTCTTTTAAGATGTAAAGCAGCAATGGTAATAAAAAAAATAGGATCAGGAAACTCACAAGACATATGTACAAATTATTCATACTGGATCATACCGTTATAACACAGGAACTTTATTATTAATATTTCATGGCAGTGCTCGCGCCCAAAAAAAATGTGTAGCTATAACAAAATTAATCTGAAAGAAATGGTAATAATACAGAAAAAAATTGTTGATCTTACGTTAATTCTAGGATATGCTTCATTACTGTTACATTACACTAAGTTTATTTTACGATTTATTTATTTGTATATTCGTTTTTTCTGTGTTTATCCCTATGTTACCTTTTCATTTACTTTAACCTTAATGTACAAACGTTAGTAAAACCAGTTGAAAGACTGCACTATCTCTCTACAACATGCTAAATTATGATAGTTAACACAATAATTTACTTTTGATCGGAGTTTCTTAAATCAAATAGGGTAAATATTTAAAGGATTATTGATAACAGATCGCCGAATAAAATTAGTGAGATACTTGCCTAACGAATTACAAATTGCAATGATAAAACACAGCCTGGTAAATTTCAAAAAAGTTTAGTAGTAATAGTTGTCAGCTGGCAAAGTAGAGCATACCGTTATAACACAGAAACTTTATTAATAATATTTCATGGCAGTGCTCGCGCCCAAAAAAAATGTCCAAAAAATACATGCAAGTTCTAAGAAGTACATTTTATCAAACATTGAAGAACTAAATTTGTTCCATTTGGTTGTAGAATGGTTTAACGTCAGATCCTAGGTCACTATCACTTAAATCGCTTATATCCTCTAACCAACAAATAATTGAGATAAAACGTTAGTTACTAATGTTTTTTATTAAAACTATCGTTGCTAAACACATTTTACATTGTTACTGTGAGGAAAAGCATTCATAAGGTAGGTGCATATGTTTCGAAATTAAACTCGAATTTTAACAAGCTGCAATTCTATTAAGGCTGAGTTTTGCAGATTAACATTGCACTACATAATATTTAAGGAACTAATGTACAGTTTTTAGTGGGGATCTATTATATTAATTCTTTTCTACTTTTACCATAATTGTAAAGTTTTAGTATAAGAGTAATTTTATGCAAACTTACTAAAATTTAAAACGTTCCATACCGCAGTAGGCTACTCGTATTATCCAATTTGATTAATACAATGTGCATTAATGTCAGAATTAGCATTTTTTTAACTCTTGAATTATCCCCAATTTTGGTGAGCGTTCAATTTGGTTGCTACGTTAAGTCAAGTTAGTTCGTAAAAACCAGCCCACCTATCCTAAAGTTGTTTCATGTATTAGACACACGGACACACTGACGGAGGAGTAGAATGATACTAATTATTATGTATTGCGTCGAGAAGTTTGCCTAAAAAACAAATAATTTTACGCAATTTATAATTTTAAGTAATAGTAAACAATAGTAAATTGGCAGCTAGAAGCGATAGCATAGCGTTTTTATTTCATAAGTGCAAGCTTTCAGAGGTGAGAGAAATTGTAAAGTTAATAGTAAAGTTTTGAGTAAATTATTTCAGGTTTGAGATGGTGTGAAACGGCCACTGGGAAGAATCGGCAGGAGGGATAACGGCCAACAGGGAATGTAAATTTGGGGATTAATGGCCTTAGATCTGAATAACAGGTATTGAATTAATAGAGTAAAGTGAATAAATATGGTTATTGTAGTTTTCCGAATCCAAAGTTCTGCATCTGTATGCTGATTCCTATTTTTAAGTATCAAGTTTTAAAAAGAGCTACAAAACAGGTTGCATAATGCAATAACAAACAAAAACGTGAAGTGTGCCGTAAACAAAATGGTTAGGCTATATGATTGAAGTTTCGCTTTAATTGTTAAAATTTACACGGAAAAATATTGATGATTTTTTATTAAAACAAGCAAATGCACGTACAATTGAGACAATAGCATATTTTTAGGTGCTGTTGTGCTTTATGTTTTTACATATATGATTCGTAAAGCACAACAGCACTTAAACAGATGCAATTTTCTCAATTGTACGTACATTTGCTTATTTCATTAAAAAATCACCAATTTTTATTCGTGTACATTTTAACAAGTAAAGTAAAACTTTAATCATATAACCCTTTTTTTTACGACGCACTGGACGTTTTTGTTTGTAATCCATGTATCTTTTGTATGGCATGCAGTAATTCCACCCAACACAACTCAATCTATGCTTTGTGGCCGAAATTTTTTTTTCATTTGTAAATGTGTGAACGCGCACGAACACATTCAGTGATTGTTGCAGTGATTGTTGCTGTCCACTTTGAAACAGTTTATCTCATCTCTGAAAGCTTGCATCTATGAAATAAATACGCCATTCTATCGTTTATAGCTGCCAATTTACAACGTAGCCTATTTTGGTTTAAAGCCATATGCGTTTAGCTGAAACACCGATTCTATCTTTTTACCCAACAACAATCAACTGATCAGCAAAGACATAACACACGTACGAAGTATGTACCGGCGTGGCTCACCAGTATTGTTAGCATTTCTTTAAAGTTCAGTCTATTTTTTTTTCAGCTGGCGTTTGCTGATTTGCATTGTTCCCTAATTACAATGGTTAAAACAATGAAAACAATAAAAATCATCGTTCAGGGTCCCGTAACTCCAGAATGGCTCGACCAATCGAAAAAGTGGTCTCTGTAAAGTTGAAGGTCAAGAACATTTCTGGCTTAGATCGTGTTTCAGATTTTAGGTAGGTGCAGTAGTTTTTTCTGAAACGATGTCACAAAACAAGAACAAGAAGGAGAAGAAGTGAACACTTCTCAAATTTATGTTGTGGCTCCCTACTTTTGCTTTTGCACGGAATTGCATAATAGTTGGTATAAGTATACCTTCCATACCTACCTACTAACTGGCCAAGTTTGGTAGAAATATATTGAATAGGAACGGAGTAATTAATAGTTTTAGCTTTGCTGGAGAGAGGACATCAATCGTATATATATATATACACGGCTATCGCCGTGTATGATTAGATGTAATAATGTAATCCTATGACTGAAGTGCTATTTACTCTCCCTATCGTATCACTTAATGCGTAAATTTCATTTAGAATTTAACCTGTATTCTTACTTAGAACAGTTTCTTTCATACCATTTGTTCCACAGATATATCTCCAATCTTCCAAGGGGATATATCAATTTTTACAACAGCAGGCTCGCCTGTGGACCAAACAAATTGCAAGTTATTGTGTAAGTTATGAAGCAGTTGAACCTGACTTTTAAAACTGTATTAAATCGTTGTGACTGTTAAAGTGTATGTTCATCAACAAAATGTATTTATGATTCTACGGTGACACTGTTAGTTGAGCATTACATCGTTAATATTAACTTACAGTTTGCTCCCAGTATGTTACAGTTTGTACGGTACATTCTTATTTTTGATTACACTGAAGTGAAGATGTCTTTTTCTTCGAAAACACATCATGAATTTTCCGCTATTTTGAATATATTTCAGCGATTTCATTCGTCTGACAACATTACGTGAATTTCCTTCGAAAATATTACTTATTCGGTGTAATTTGCTCCCCGTCATTTCCCTCCCATTACTTCTTCCCCATCATTTCCTCCTAAACAACTTTACCCACAAACGATTTCAATCTCGTCTTATTTCATCCCGCTGTTATTTCATCCCCGCACACATCATCCCAAGTTGGTATCGTCCCATGCATTTTTTCCTTCCATGAGATAAAATTATCCCGATTGTCATCTATAAAATATTTGTAGATTTCTCCCCATCCTTTTAGTCAGAACGAGCCATATCGTTCGCTTCGCTCACTCCATTGGAGTCGATACATGATTCATGTGATTTCTTTGATTTAAAGATGTATACATTATTTGATATAAACTAATTGTAATTGTTTCTCACAGTTCGTTCATCATATTCCTCAGCTCGTCTGCATTTCACCTACATCATTAAGAACATACGATTTGTTTGTTTGCAAGTTTGTGCGTGTTCTCCTCCAGAAGTAATCCCCTACGAAGGTGAGAGAAGGACGACTGAGAGAGCAAAGTGAAATATACATTGAAAAGGTTTAGTTTACATGGAAATCGATCGCTTTGCTCTCTCAATCCACGCTCCTCCGTGCTTCAGAAACACCAATGTTTGACACCCTTTTAAAATTAGATTTACGGTTTTGATTTTCCATGCAATGCATAACCAATTTAAGAGCTATATGTAGTGTGTTGCAAAACACTTCGTTCTTTTAGGTTATTTATTGCGTGCATCCTTTTTCAGATCATCTCAATACGTACCTAATATTTTCAAGACGATTGGTTTGTCACTTTGCATGAACAGACTATGACGTCATGAACTAATACGAAAAGGGTTAAAAAAAGTTTGACGTTATTTTCTCAGGATTTTTCGCGTATTTGAGGGTCATATATCCAGTTACAGTGATGGAAATAGGCCTAGCCGACGCGTAATTATTTAATTATCTTTCATTTGGTCCTACTCCCATGTTTGTAGGTGCTTTGGTTCCAGAGGAGTAGATGTACAAACACGCATGCACGCACGCACATCATCTACATCATTACAGACGTGTGATGTGGATGCTTGCGCATGTGTTTGTACCTCTACTCCTGTGGAACCAAAGCAACTACAAACATAGGAGTAGGACCAAACGAAAGATAATTAAAGTGCGCTTCGGATTGTGCATTATAACTGTAACTCGATATTATGACCCTCAAATACGCAAAAGAACCTGAAAATATAACGTCAGTTTTTTTTAAAACCCTCATTATGTTTGTTCATGACGTCATAGTGTTTTTTAACGCAAATCTCCTCGAACGAAACGAAATGACCTGGAGTAGGATGCATACAAAAAATAACCTAAAAGGACAACGCATTTTTCAACATATCACGTATACGTCTTAAAATTGGTAGGGTATCACCTGACTTGACGCATGGAAAAAACCTGGTTTTAAAAGGGAAGATTCGTGTTTCTGAAGTGCTGAGATGCATGGATTAAGCGAGCTAAGTGAGCTAACTAACCCTTTTCAAAGTGTGTTTTGCTATGCTCTCTCAATCTTTTATCTCTCGCCTTAGTTGGGGATTACTTCTGGAGGATAAGATGTACAACGATTGTTAACTAAATTTTTATCGTGTCAGCCTCTAACTTTTCGGGAACGTCCATCACCAATGGTTATCTGGCAACAGACCAATAGGAACAACTCAGTTAATAACTGGTTGTTCTCAGTAACAATCAGCAAACACACGCAGCTTTGCTTAAAAATTAATGTCGATCCAACAGACAGATGCAAAATGCAAGCGTTACAGGTATGGTGTGACACAGATGAATAGTAACAAACTACGTAGACATCTAAACCTTATTTAAAGATGTGCTGCAATAGGGAATCCCCTCGAACGAATCGAGACTACGCCAACGGAGCGAGCGATGTAGCTAGTACCTCTTTAATGATGTAGCTGGTTTGTCACCCAACAGTTAACACTATCGTTCCCGAAAATCAAAGCAATAATCAGCATCACTAATGTAGTATGCCAACTTTCTCAAATATTCCGTTTTTGATGTTCAGCGTCACCAGACTTTCTGACAATGGTCTTTAATTTTGCAGTCAAAGGTAACGGAGAAATGTTTCCAGCATAAAACTGGTAAATATTCAGTAATTATTTGAGCTGGTTGCAATTTTGCCATAAAGGCATTTTCATGTACTCTGGTCACTGCTATTTTCACGTCACGCGAAATTGTGGAGGGGGGGGGGGGAGATTGAGGCTTAATGGCGTGTCGCCAGCTATAACAGTAGTGCCAAACTCAGTTACAATTCAGTGGTCCGGGTTGCCACTAAACCACACATTAAAGAGATAGTAAACAAACCCCGAATCTAGATCTTATCGTAGATCTGAACCTCCAGCACAAATTGAAAAACTCCGGACAGGACAGACTTATCGCCTAATCGACGCACAACATTTCGCGGAAGATGGAAACGGTGACGAACACCATCAAGCTGGTGACAATCAACAAGCAAGTGACAGACCGGAAGTGGCCGCCGACACCAATGACAGTCGGGGAGACAATCCCCCTCAAAAGGAAACAGTGAGTAAGCCGGATGTGACCAATGCGTAAACAGGCCAGCATCACCTCATCACGGCGACTGCGGCGACATGCCGAGTGCCATTCCTTGACAGCACCTTTAATAGCCGGCAATTTATTGGCGTCTTGTTTGCCCCGGGAAATTGGGTAAGGCTGGTAACATTATTCTCCCATTTCTGAGATGTTTAATTGTTTATCTTGTAACTAAATGAGTCAGTTGTGCGTGTATTTTTTTTGACGTGGTTTAAAACCCAATTTCTTTTTGTGGCGCTGACTTTTTGAAAATTGAAGCCATACCCATGCTACTGAATTATTTGTTTCCCATTGCTTGACTTGATTATAACAAGTTTTTTTGCCATGCTTGTCTTCAAGTGACATTGTCGGAAAACTGTGCTGACTGTGGCTGGATGTGTCTCAATTCGTAAATAATACCACGTGATGATCGTGGCAAAAACAACTCCATTAAAAACATATGCTTCTTTATGTAACACCCAGAATTCATTATTTTCTGTAACCCTCACGTATTTTCGTATTGATTGTTGATTGTTGCCATCTTGATGGTTTTCGTCGTCCTTTCCATCTTCCGCATGACATTGTGCGTCAATTGGGCGATAAGTCTGTCTTCCTGTCCAGTGTTTTTCAATTTTTGCAGGAGGTACAGATGTATGACAAGATTTAGATTAGGGGTTTGAATAATATCTCTGTAATGTGTGGTGCAGTGGCAACCCGGACCACTGCACTGTGACTGAGGTTGGCGCTAATGACCAAGCTGTCGACGCACCATTAAGCCTCATCTCCCCCCCCCCTATTTTCGTATCCACGTAAATAAACTTTGATAGTAAATACTTTTTAGGTTTATGGGTTAGTTTTTAAGGTATGAAAAATACCAGCGCAAAATTTTTTAAATAGAAATTTTTCATGTGGATAAAAAACGAACGGGGATGAAAATGTTTACGTGGGGAAGAAATGATTAGGAGGAGATGATGGGGACGGAAACGTACGTCAGCACAAACTTTTCATTGATTTGCAAAGTTCTGCAAATTTTCATTCCTTTCACTGTATTCCCGTTTATTTTACTTTCGTTTGAGCAATTTTTTTTTACATTTTGGCTTAGTTTTCTTATAACTAGATTTACAGGGAATTAATAAATATCACTTTTAAATATAGCACGCTTTATTAAACTTGCACAATGTACTCTTCTGAATTTAATTTGCGTTACAAGGGAATCATTTCATGATCACTGTGAAAATTAGAAAGGTAACACGCCTACAAGATGCTCAAAAATGTATAACCAGCATTGTCCAACCAGAGTGAGCAGTGTCAAAGTATCTATTGTAAACAATCATTCTTAAGACCATAATTTGAGAACTCTCATGCTGCTGGACAAAACGTTATTAAAAGTGGTTGCCATTTTTTTGCCATCTTGCAAGCTTGCTGCCAATATCATTTGTTTATAAAGGTAGCTAGAGTGTAAAATTTAAAATGTAGTAAAAATAAATATACAGTGTAATAATAACATTTATATATAAATTTTAATAAAAATATTATAAAAAATAAAAAAATGATGATCTAGGAATCAAAAAATTACATTATGCATGGATCAGCGCCAATGGATTCTGCAAACAAAGCAAGTGATTTCCACGTAAACTAAGTTTTTTCAATGCGTTTGTCACTTTGCTCTTTAAAATTTTCATTTAGCGTACTATCACCTTCAGTGCTTGCTTCTGTATAGACGTTCAAACAAATAAAACATAATATGTTAGAATATAATCAACGAAATGTGACCAACAATTGCAATTAATTTGCGTCGAAATAATCAGTACATAGATTTTGTGATGATCTTGGAATCAAAGAAATTAAATGAGTATGGCTAGACGCCAATGGAATGAGCGAAGGGATGCGCGGGTGGGTTTGTACCTCTACTCCTTCGGATCTAAGACTCCAACAATAATGAGAGAAGCTCCAAATGAAAGATAATTAAATTCTGCTTCCGTTGTGCTGATTTTTGTTGCTATAACTTGACTTTCTTTACCATAAATTCGCGACATACTGCCCCTCATATCAAAGTTCGAACAGGCAAACTGTGTGATCAGAAAGAAAGTGTGCTTAAACAAACTTTGACCTTTCAACAAACGTGATCCCAACATTAAAAAAAAAAACACTTAAACTGACGATATGTGTTTGTGTTAATAGGAAGCAACAGAAACGGTGCATATAGATGTCAATAGCAGTAGAAAATCTGAATAACAATGCTATTGCTGTTTTCACTTTAGTTTGTTGTGCGGAACTATGAAAGTAGCAAACCACCTAAAAATTACGACGAATTAACTTTTCGAAACAAAATATACTCATGTAACTCACATACCGAGATACTGTTGAAATCATCTAAACTATATGGAGCATGGATCGACGCCAACAGAATGAGCAAAGCGAAAGATATAGCTACTTAATCATTATATAATCAAATTAAAGGACATGTTAATTGCACTAAAGTTCTAACTCCATAATCACAACGTGGCATAATACCAGTAATACTAACATTGTGTGTACCTATAGATATAAACCTACAGACTCGTAGAATATCGTGGTGCAATTTTTTCAGTGTTTATTCTTTTGGTGTAATAATAAAGTATTTTTTCATTATTATTATTATGTACCAAACCCTATTATCTATCAAACATTCTCAATAAATTGGACCCATAAATATTAAACTATAAAAGCAAAGGAATTTTTAAAAAATTTAAAACAAGTATTCCTAAATTCCTACAAAAACTAAAGTCGCATACACACTGGACCCGGAACGCGGTGTCAGGATCTTGGCTCCGGCTTGTGCCCATAGGTAAAATCCTGTAATCCTTCCTTCCTTACTCCTTTTCACACTGAACTCCGACATCGCGTTCAAGGACTGGACTTTAGTTAAGCTTTTTCTCGCTACAACATTTACGGTACCATCGTTGTAAATTTCTCTTCTCCTTTTCACGTTCCCCCTCCTGCTTTCCCTCTATCTTGCTATTGATTATCAGCCCTCCAAGAATCAAAACGTTTCTCTAAAGTGCGGGCCCACGCTCCGACCCTTTCCACACTGAAACACGGGGTCGGGGTCGGCGTCTCAAGTCCCGACCTCGAGCGGACTTGAAAGTTGTGGGCAGGTCCGGATCCAAATCGGAGTCAATTGTGGAAAGGTCAGCCTCGGGTCTGGGGTGGGCTAGAGTGGGGCCCGGACTTTGCCCCTAAAGTGGAAGGGCTATAAAGGTGAAGATTACAGACGACTGTTAGCTGTATAGAAAATAAGTATTAAATATTAAAATACTGAAATGCCTAAACAGTGAATTTTATTTAGAAAATTTCTTTTTTGTACATAATTAAGTATTTTGTATATATTGTGTAATTTATTATGTGTTAAGTGTATTATCAAATTTTATTTGTTGTATAAAATATTGTATTTATTGCGGCTCTCACTAATTTTTTTTTATTAAACTTCGAGCCTTGAAAATGCAATATAAATTTATTGTTATTATTATTGTACACTTCAATAATTGCATTCTGCTTTCTTTGAGTGGTAAAACATCTTGGTAATTATTAGACAACTGTCTGCGTCATTTAAATATTTAACTGTCATTCAGAAAGTGGATAGTAATACTGTTTTACAAACCTCAAGAGGAGGTTTTTTAGACTGATAAAGGTTTGAATGGTTCGTGTAGGCTATATACTGACATTCAATATATCAGTTTTGGGAAAATTCTTCTGTCAGTTGGGGCGTATTCTGCAGAAATTTTTTAAGCACAACTCTTGAAAAATAATCCATAAAGTTGAGTGTACAATCAAGATTATTAATGAGTCGATGGAATTATTTTTATGTTAGTTTTGTATCCATCTTTCGATATGACATCAGAGCCTATTGAGGACGAGGTTCAAAGGGATATAAGTGGCAGACGAAAACACAGAAGAAAACCAAATTTTGAATTCGAAACTAACTAATTCTTATTCTGCCTCAGAAGTATGGATAAGCCAATAGGGAAGATACTATAGCAAGTTAAAAACCCGTAAGTAATTTTTTAAGTAGGGGAATCGCTGATGATAAGCTAACAGTAAACTAATGGTTTAATATTCTGTTTTGTTGTTCTTCAGAAATTGCATGAATGAACTGTATGGGATTATTTCCTGTGTAAAGTCTTACTGTGTAGTGTAATACAGTATTACAACATCAAATCAATCATTCATCTTTATTTTCGTAAATGTTTAAAGAATCCTTGACATAAGTCATGACTTGAATACGGTGGAATTTCTAAAAAGTTTAATACTTCCCATTTCTTTCCGGTGGTGTTTTCTTGTCATAACCTTCAGGAAGTTTAATTGAAAAATTTGCTGGTCGGCCTTCTCTTACAGCACTAACATCTTGATAACTGCAATGGAACAAATAACAATATATAATAATTTTAGTTTTATTATAATAGTTTTATTGTTTGGTTAAGACACAAAGTTAATATAAATTTAATAATAATGTTTTTGTTTTGTTAGAAACACGGTAACCATAGTTCATTTTGAATTTGGGTGTGCAGTTACAAACTCTTACGTGGTAAAATAATATAAAAATCCAGTATGTTCAATACACATTTTGTTCAATGTTCACTATCTTAACTATTTTGAGCAGTCGCACTATATACACATTCAGTTGAAATCCATTTTGCAAACTCCCGTTTAATCTCAAACAAAAAATATTAATTCATTTACCTTGCGTATGATTTGCTAACTTTTTTTTTTTTGGGGGGGGGATTCAAAACGTTTATGGTGGATGCGGGGACTTAGTTGTCCTTCCCCTTTGGTTGATGGCCTGCTCTAAAAATCATCTTTTGGGGCAAAAGAGCAATGTGAAGCATGGATAGATTCAAGTAAAGTGACTGAAATGAATGATATGGTTACTTAACTAACAGAAACATTAGGCACCTACCATTAGCCTACGGCATGATATCAACTCATCAAGCAAAGAAAGGTATTTCAACGAGGTCTTTGTTGTATAATTCTAATACTAACAGCTATATTGACTTTTACTTACTTGCTATATCCAAATTGATATTGTGATATAAACAGCGCTACAAACAAAGAAGTGGCTGTGCATCTCATTTTATAAATTTTTACTGCAAAAAAATTGGAAAAAACAACACTTTTACTTCTCTTAGTATTGGTGTCATCGTCTCCCAACAGCATCTCAACGTAGAATAGTTAACTGATATATAAAGCTCATATCAGCTATCTTCTTAAATGCGTTTGACAAAACAATGTGCATACATTGGTAACCTGTCCAGAAAAAAATGTATTACTACTGAAAAAATATAGTATTATATAATATTCGTATTAGAAATATAGAAATACAGACAGGAATAATGGCTCTTTGAAATACTGAATGGAATATGATGTTTCACTTCTAGCCAGGATGTTGAGGTGATACGCCACCCACGTTTTGCAATGAGCGTTTTACGTGCGATGCAGTTCCTACAACACTAGCCCTATTTTCGTTGCATAGTATGTATTGTTTCTACTTTATTCTTATGGTGGCTGATGCAAACTTAAAAACGTTCAGGTATAAAAACACAAGTGCTGTAACGGGCTGTTTACATGATAGCAATACGCCACATGAAGCAACACTTCATGGTGCGCCTTGCAGTTAAGTATTCTGTCTGTGCACCTGCTCAATAGCCGCGCCCAAACTCGCCTATTGAGCATGCGCCAACAGGACTGCATAAAGGATTCCTACTGGCTCAACCAGGCGGATCCGATTCTCTGCAGTACAGCAGGTCACGTGACGTAATAGCCTAAGGGGAAGTCTGTTGTTCTCCCCCGCGTATAAATACGAGGGGCTGAGAGCAGATCTGGAGACAGTCGAGGAGAGGCAACCGATAAGGTCGTCTCTCTGAGTACTACACTAGGGATGACCAGGCTTCTAAACCTGAGTCAGAGCCTAATATGTGAACTCTGAGTACAGAACCCCTAGCTGTACTGTAAGCTGTGAATTGTGCTTGAGCCTTTGCTTGAAATCAATCGTCTACTCCCTGGGTCGTCATAGTGCCTGTGCGAAATCGATAATTCCTACATGTTAGCACGAGTTTAATTTGTTGGAAAGGAGTTTAGAGCCAAGATGCACCAATTATAGAATTCTAAGCACGAGCATGAGCATGAAAATGTTTTCTTTCTGCAAAACGATTCTTATTAAAATCTACACCAGGTTTTAGTTTATGAAGTATGTAGCAGTAAATTCAATCTAACTGTTAAACTTTTGCATATTGTCAATATTTTGAATTGTTTCATGATGTAAATTTGCTTCGTTATTGTATTACGGTGCCTGGAGTTAGTCATGTTTTACTTCATTTCGCTCTGCAATACTCGCCCTCTGCCTCATTTTTTCATCCATTCGCATTTTCGTTGGTTCACCATTGCTATTTCGGATGAATTATGCCTAAGCATTATGTCTATGTCGATCATTCAGGAAGTTAAAAACGAAACCGCTAATCTTGCTGGAAACACGAAGTTATGCCTTAATATTGGCATGACTAAATAAACGCAAACTGCTCACTTAAAGTGAAATATACTGTAAGGATCTGTGGTGTTTCTTGGTCGGTGACAGTGATGAAAAAAGCTTTGATTTATATAATTACTGAAGTAGAAAGTAGAAAGGTAGGTGTGGTCTTACCAGAGTAATTCCAGCAGAACGAAAAAATTCCCATTCAACAGAAAGAAAAAATTCTCATTGAATATATCTTGATAGCAGTCCGTTTGTTGGCCAATCAGTAGTCTGTCTTTCACTCATCATGTCACCATTTGGTAAAACGGATGATAAGAAGACTTGGGGCTGAAACGACCTTAACCTATTCTCAAACTTTCAATGAGTGCAAAGTCCGGCTTGCTCGACTGAAGCCCGGACGTCGGATTGGAACAATCCACTTCCAATAATTAAATCAGCCATCAACGGATATTAACATTATTTTCAGACCCAAATTACTTAGTAGCAGGGCTTAAAAATAAGTTAAAACCAGTGATGCTCTTACTGCCAATAAGCTTTTACTAACTGAGGAATTCAAGTATATTTTCTGTAAATTCTTTAGCAATCTCATTACCAACCATCTGCAGGTACACAAACATTAATTAGCTGACTCACCAAAAAACACCAACACAGGTGTCAAGCTTCCTAATAACTCCTTGTATTAGAACAATTACCGAACCATTTTCTTTAAAAACTTCAGCTTCAGCTTCACCGTCAACCCTCAACTAATTATCTATTCCTGCAAAGTTCACGAAAGATACTTTTTATAGTAAAGTATACTTATCAAAAATCCAGGGTGCATAGCCACATACACAGGTACGAGTAGCTTGAAATAAACCAGTGTCTTTGTTTTAACAATCCAATTTAAGTTTTTTAAAAAATCTTGAAAATTCAGTGGAACAGCATTTTCAAAATATGGGGCATGAAGCTAATATTCCGTACAACATAATTTTTTTTCAAATGCCACATACAAAAATAAGCATTAACTTGAAAACTATGTAATCAGTTGAATTACGCCAATGTACGTAACCATCTTGCACCAATAGCCAATCCCTCCAGGACTGCACTGCACTGCACTGCACTGCACTGTGACTGAGGTTGGCGCTAATGACCAAGCTGTCGACGCGCCATTAAGCCTCATCTTCCCCCCTCCAGGACTATATTCAGTTTTGTAAAATAGCTAGCTGACATCACAAAATTTCCACCTATCAAAATATATTACAGCTTGCCCCGTAATATAAAATTGCATCCTAACTCTTATTCACTCACTTGATACGGAATTGCTGGTATGAGTTGTTCTGGAAGGCATCGTACAGTTAAATTGTGTTGTCTTGCTTTACTTATATTTACCTGGTTTTACATCATTATACGTTCCATCTTTTCAATTACACGAATTCTTGTGGCTAGGGTTTACAATGATTTTGTTCACTATGATTTTTTTTAATATTTGAGCTTAAAGTCGATAAGTTGTGATCTGTTTAACTGTTCTGCGCTTTTTGGTAAGATCTACTCAATTAATACACATTTGAAATGGCATTTTGATTTTAAAAAACATATTGTTGGACTGGCAGCTGTGACCCAAGTTACGCACAAACATGGGCCGATATATTGAGGTGGTACGTCTCTGACTTAGGCAATTTATCAACAATGTAGCAATGTCAGATACGCTTTTACCGGTAGGCGATGGGACCCCAGTCTCTTACTGGTTGGGTGAAGAGACAGCTATGCCACCTATCACATGAAAAAACGATAAGACTATTAGGTCTTCATTAAACGAGACAAGCTACCACGCAATCCATACCTATGGATATTCTTGAGAATTCTATAACACCACTTGTTATCCGAAGCTGTATCTAGAGCTAAGAAAACCGCAACTAAGTACTGCTGCTTACAGAAAGCATCACGGATGTCTGACTCAAGTCACTCATGGCAGAGTGGTATTGGCGGAATCCACTATGTGTGACTGAGAACACTCCAGTAGTCTCCAAACTCCAAACTTGTCACACCATCCATCCGCTCGAGCAGCTTACAAATGCAGTGTGTCAGTCTTATAGACCGATATAACGAATCCCTACCAGGTTTGAAAATGGGAAGGACAGCTGTTTCCTTCCATGCCTTTGATAAAGAGCACTCTGCCCATATACGGTTGAAAAATTTCACCAGATATTGCTTGGAAGGACTTGACAGATGTTTAATCATTTGTTAGTGAAGGGCACTTGGTCCTAGAACAGCTTCATCCGTTTTATTTAGAGCTGCCTCAAACTCAGCCAAAGAGGGGGGAGATGAGGCTTAATGGCGCGTCGACAGCCAAAGAGAATGAGTCATAGTAACCACCTGTTCTTCAGCCTATAAGGTGTTTCGCTTGAAATCAGGTGGATGGTTTTCACCACAAGAGACTTGGTAAAATATTTGCCTAGCAATTGGAATATCTCTGGTAAATCCATAAGAAACCCCCTTGTCTTCAAAAAGGGAATCTGACAAATCATTTTCCAGACATCTTTTTTTGGAAGTTGTCCTGTTGGCAGAAGAGACAAGCTTCTCCTATGATGCCCTCTTGACGTTGCAGCTGGTATGACGAGCCCTAACCTGCATGATTTTAAAGAATCGATTTGACCTGATACTGAATGTGTGTAAAATAAACCAAGTACATGCCTCCTGGTTCTTACAGCTTATCAACATGCGTTGTTCCACTGTGGGGCTATCATGCAAACTAGAATAGTGGAGTTTTGTGGATGCCTTTTCTTACAGCTGCATCAACAACTTGTGACACGATTAACCCCTTGATCAATACCGTCGCACTCATCAATCAGGGAGAAAAAGGACAGTTGGGAGGTAGTCACTACCATGATAGTCCTTGCAGAAATTTCAGTGAAAATGACTCATTATAGTTGGTGGGATATCAAAGGATAACCAATCACTATAGTTGACACTATAAAATCGAATTTTTCTTTGGTGTTTACAAGGCAGGCATCCACTCCACCCAGCCCTATAGTAACGATTGATGGGGGAGGAGAGGTGAGGGTGGGACGAGTTATAGGGGGGGGGGGGGGAGAAAAGGGAATACCCGGGTTCATGGTAGGTGAAGGTTGATTAAGGTTGCAGAGCCATTGTAAGAAAGTTGAAAACAGTAGTAAGATAATAGCTAGTTTATTAAAAAAATCAAATTATGCGTTGGGCTCAAACATCTTACTAAGTTACACAAATTAACCCCGTTACTAAAACTGATGACTAGTAAAATGTGCAAAAAACAACTTAGCGCTAATACACTGAAGGCCTAAAACTCTAAAATAAATGAAGTGGGAGACATAACCCCGTACTAATACACTCCTGTTCTAGTTCGTAAAGAGAGGGGAATGGCAACTTCGCACAGTTTATAGCATACGTCAGCAGCCTGCACAAGTGATGAAAGATAAAGTTTTTCGCAGAATAAAATTATATTTAGACAATTAAAACTCAGACACACGGTCCCATTAAAACACTTTGTGAAGCCAGTCACTTTGAAATGCTTAACGAGCTAACAGGGCAGAGTTTAAACGTAGCAGTTCTACTGATGATAAACTTACATCAAACTTCGGCAAACTATGGTCTAGGGAAACCACAACAACGTATTACCTTAAAGCGGTGTAATTTTAGTCCAAACATCTCTAGTCTAATAGAAATGTCAGCCAGCACGACCCCCTGAGTTATGGTATTAATCTCATGGCTGCATGGCTTCTTTACGCTGTCGGCAACTTCTTGGGAAAACATGGTTGGAGACAGATTAATGATCGATACCAACATCAAAAGCTCACAGAACGAATCTTGTTTCACCAAAATGGGCGGTCTCACCTCATAACACGTAAGTTGCGTACAGAAAACTTGTAAACAAACGCGATCAAAACCTAGCGCGAGTGTCAAGGCAAGTCTCCAGAGTCACGCCCACACGAAATGTCAACACGTGATGTCACTCATCAGCCACGTCACGGCCAACGCACATATTAATAAAAAGGTGATAAAATAGCTGTATTACTATAAACCAACTAAAGAATTAATCTTAACGTAACTAAAAATAATCAAGCACTTATTCCAAACACAAACGTGAATTAAGAACAAATTACAGGAAAGTGGGCAACCACGTTATTCATCCCACCCAAGGCAGTGGCCCAGGCTCCGAATTAAGCAAAAAAAAAACCGAGAAAGCAGGATGACTGAGAAACTACGATATCTCGACTCCACAAAGTGTGGTGACTACTGGAATTTCGCAAGAGTATCAAAGTTGGGCACGCTATGCAAACATGCGTTCGTTTTCTGTTGCCCACTTGGGGCAAGTCTTTTCAGCAGAACTGTGATAACTTACGCAGATAATGCTCTTGGGAGCAGACATACATGGAATTTTTTTGGTCATGAGTTGCTCTAGATTTACCACAAGCAGCGTAAATAGCCTTGCCCTTGCATGACTTGCTGTTGTTACCATAGCATTAGCGCTGAACACACCATACGGCGATGGTATGAATGCATGTACCTTTAACTGAAGTTATACCGCAATTATGGCCTGCGGCAGGCCAGGAGAGTCGAACGAAAATGCCAGAGTCCACGACGGAACATGTTGTTCGGACTTATTATTATAGAAGCTGCGGTCCTCAATCATACTACACCCTCCAATCTGCTCACGCAGAATATCTACACTTTCTTCTGCCAAATGCCTGTATATCACAACTTGCTATCGACCCGCCATTAAGCCTCAATCTCCCCTTGGGAGAATTACGAGTGCAGTATGATTTATCCAGCATGACGTGGTCACAAACATTTTTGCTACCATTATTTACCTCTCTGTTTGCCTAAAAGTAGAGGTTTCTACCACAAAGACTACCAGCATGAGGCTTTGTCACGATTGGTAATGCAAAGCAAATGGCAGTTCAAGTATTAAGATAACGACGGGAGACATTACTTAATGTCACATATCCCAAGCTTAATAACGTGAAACTTTGGCATATCCTTCCAAAGATTGTCAAATATTAGTAAATATGTTACTTTGGACGTCTTTTCCTTATTTACGTGAATATTCCTCTTTCGTTTGGCCCCATTTTTCTTTTAAATTTTTTTAGGAATAAAAAATTTCTTTAAAAAACTTGATAAAAAAAACACCAAATGCATTTGATAGTGTTGTTTCTAATGCTACATTTCCTTGCAGCTAGCTGGAAAATTAAAATTCCCTTTCACTTGGGCTGGCTGGACAATGTTCACATTAGTAATAATAATAAATGGCTATTCGCACCCATTATAGTGCGACGGGAAATGGCAGGGCCTGGGCCACTGATGCTGATTCCACCTAATTTACTTGCGAGCAAATGGGAAAGTCGGACAAGCGGTCAATCGGTCAGCCGGTCAGTCGGTCAGCCAGTCAGTCGGACAGTCGGAAAGCCGGTCTCATCAAAAACATTCGGAGATCCAACCTGTCAAGTCCGCGTTTAAAACTCTTAATGGATGTAGATAGAACCAACTCAGAGGGAAGAGCATTCCATGGAGAAACAACTGGCAAGCAAAAAAGGGTGAGCGAGGAACCAACCTTGTCAAAGGCTTCACAAGTTTGAGTCAATGGCCTCGAGTTTGATGCACCGTCGATAACTCGAAAAGAGGGACATCGACAAGCATAAACTCTCGAATAATCCTAAAGGTTAACATCATATCAGCCTTAAGTCTTCTCAGCTCGAGGGTATCCAGTGTAAATAGCTTAAAACGAGGCTTAAAACGAGCTTAAAACGAGGCTTAAAACGAGGCATGTTTTTAAGATGCGTTAACGATTTTGAAAAGCGGCGCTGAATGGACTCAATGTGGTCAATGTCCAGGCACGGAGACACACCGAGCTGGCGTACTCCAGGATTGGTGTCACGAAAGTTTAAGGGCGGAGACCAGAATCTTGAGTCACCAGAAACAAATACCCACGCTTTATGATATGGAGTCTGCCGAGAGCTGATTTTACAACATAGTCAAATTGTGTGGCTCGTTTAAGGGTAGAGCTAAGAATAATTCCTAAGCTCTTAACCTCAGAGACGACAGGCAAGTTAAGAAAGTCAGCAAATTATGTATGTTTAGGTTTAGAGCATCTGATGTGGAAAATAAGGCATTTATTAAGTGCAATCGGCAGCTGCCATTCAGTTGAACAATCGAAAATTCCATTTATATCTCCCTGTAAGGTACGTGCCAGCAGAATTTAATGTAAGGGCAGACAAAGAAGGTCATCAGCAAATTTACTCTGTTCACAAGTTTCAGAAACACAAGACTTCGTTTATGTAGAGGATAAATAGAAGAGGGCCGACGGCAGAGCCCTGAGGGTCGCCTTTAACCTTGAGAGGCGGTAAAGAGGCGTCATCAACCACGACATATTGGGTTCTACCAGTTAAGAAGGCTCTGATCCAGCCCAAGAGTAATCCCCCGAACCCTACGGATTCCAGCTTAACAAGAAGCCTACGGTTTACCACCGAGTCAAAGGCCTTCTTAAAATCAAATAAAATAACGTCTGTTGACAGGCCGATGTCGAGTGTCTCTGTTCAGACATCCAAGGATTTGAGAAATTGCGTCGTTGTTGATTTTCCTGGCATAAAGCCAAACAGTTTAGGTTTGATAAGTTGGTGCTTGTCAACCAGGTTGAGCATATTCTCTCTGATAATACGTTCCATTATCCTATAGTGAATCGAAGTTATTGAGATTGGACGGTAGTTACCCAGATCAGCGGTGTGCCCCTTCTTAAAAATTGGCACAACTTTGGCTGTAAGCCAAACAGCAGGCAAAGTACCCGGATCAAATGATAGTTTAAAAATGAATGCCAAAGGTTGATAGATAAGATATCATGATCAAAATATGCTGAAAGTCCATCGTGACCCACTGTGTGACTCGGCTTCAAGACAGATAAGGCACCTAGGATCTTAAGTGGCGTAAAAACTAGTTAATCACATCAGTCATTGTTGCACGGCTTGTTGTTATCAACAATCGCGTTCGAAGTAAACCAGGCAATAACAATTTCCGCCTTCAAGTCCGGACTGATAATAAAAACACAATTTTCCTGGATAGGTGGAATGAGGCGCCTAGTGGAGTCTGTGACCTGTAAAAACGAAACAGGTTTGTATTGGAGCCCTCTGATAAAGTTTTCTTTCACGTGACATGCTCTTGAGTAATGCTGCTCAATTGACCTATGAGATTTTTGAATGACCTATTGGTTCCAAAACTCCTCACTCCCAACAACTCAGAATAATTACTAACTAAAGTTAGATTTGTAAATCACCTATTTGAAACGCATAGTACGTGTTGTAAGATGCTACATGTTGTGACTATTATTAGTTGCAAAAAAAGAGAGAAGTAGGCAATGAGGTATACGTTGTGAATCATCATCTATTTTTGCAGTGAAACGAATGTGTAAATGAGTTTAAATGCTAGATTCCCAAAATTGGCTCTAAATCTAATTTCATTTGTACTCTTTCATAAAGTTGTACAGTAATTGTGTCTTGGTACTTTAAAAGCAGATTTTTCTCACAGTTCTTTAGTGTCGTATAGTCGAAAGTTATTTCTGTAAGCGATCGATGCATTATGCATGGCGATGTATTACCAATTCTTATGTTCCTATTATCTAAAAAAAACTGCTAATTTTAGCAGAACCTGCATTCACGTATACTGAAATTGGCACCAATTTTGATCCCAATCAGGTAATCTTCTTGAAAATAATCGCCCGAACAAGCAGATAGACAACATGTAGACGTCTAGTAATGGACTCAGTGATTAGGTGTGTGCTCATGCTCATGCTCCATTAATTATAAGAAAAAGGTGGATACAGAATTATTTTATATTTCTGTTTTATACTTATACATTTAGTTCTCAAGGTAATTTATTGAATCATATACACACGAAAGGTATATACTTGAAAGGTTTTTTTTTAACCGTATGAATTATTCCACGCAGGTTCAACGGGCCATATGTTATTGTTTCATATTGATGGAATACCAATTTGAAATCTAGTTTATCATAATATTGTGGTAAAAGAACGGAGTATTTCATACTATGTATAGAAAAATAGGTTTTGTTTGCATAGTCTGACTAACGCATCATTTCTCTTTGTTCGACAATGTTGTTGCTGTGTTTGCTTTGTATGACCTTTATTAAAGATTGTTTTTATTGACTTATGAAGAATTATATGTCTGAAACCAAACCAGGTGAACTTATACCACAAACGCTGCAAGTATACCAGAACTTGTCAATAAACAATAAATTCTTTTATTTCTTTTATTATTTTTGGTAGTAAAGAAGAGTTGGAAATAAGACATCAGCAAAAATTGAATAGTACAAATAACGTTGTGTAGTATGTCACGTTTATAAAATTACGTTTTATTCTAGTAAAAACCCCAGTTTCGATGTGTCAAATCAGTGAATTATACGATAACTGTCACACTGCCTTCAGCAATCTGGCCACTTGTCCAGTGGCACCAAGATCACTCACTGAAACCGTTATTGAGGCCACTTCCGAACGTGCGATTGTTTACACCTACTTTTTTTTTTCTATTTACGTAGCTTGAATAAAAACTGGATAATATTGCAAAGGCAAATTTGAAACTCAGTGAATTAACAAACGTACATTTCCAAATACCTTAATTTCTCTCGTTGCTGCTGGGTTTCTTTTAAATACTGGGTGTCCGTTTATTTTTGGATATGACGCACGGTGTTTGTGTTAAAGCAAAGCTAAGCAAAGCTTGAAGCAAAGCTAAGCAAAGCTAAGCAACAATATACAAATTAAACAAAGAAAATAACAGCTAGAAACAAAACCGGGGGCGAATTTCTGTAATAACAATCGTAAACAATAATTCATACGGTAAAAAGTTAAACATGATCGGCAACCAGCATCACTACTGTGCTTGTAAGAAAATAGTATACAATGTTTGCATGACGCCAATCGTTGATTAACCAGGCCCTCTACCAGTTTCTTCCTATATACAAGGCAAACATCGAATCTATTCAAACTTTCTCGTTTAGTTCGTAGCCATAAGGTCATAGCTTTGTTAGAGCGTCAACGCTGGAAACCAGCCTCTTACACAAAAGGACCAGGCTAGTAAAGAAAGCTAATGGGTTTCAGTCCTACTTCCTGCTGTCTGTAAAGGACGTTCACAATATCAGTGGGTCATGCCAATTGTCCACCACGGTAATAGAATCAATGGTTGTTACTTCACATAGCTTGAAGTTGTGTCGAACTTGTGTGTGCCTCAGAAATTACAACACGATTAAAAGTTTTGCGAATACAAATTAACTATATTAACAAAAAATCATTACAAACTAAAACTAGCAAACAAACAAACGAGCGAAAGAACGATACATCAGGCACGGCCAGTTGTTTGCGAGTACATAGCTAGTGTAGTATAGGCAGAGTAATTGTGGCTTATCTTTTCGGTTGTTCATTACAATTTGTTTCTTTGTACATTTGCTTTCGTAGCGCTGGATGAAGTTGTTCCTCAACAACATGACTGATTCAAAACAAACAAACAACCAAACGAACGAAGAAATACACAAAAAAAAA
>JAHWFP010264601.1:0-17321 GCA_023313725.1 Lithobius niger
CATCTATTATGACACATTTTTATGTGCTATGCATACCTTCACATCAGCAGCAGACATTTCAGAAACTTCATGGTCATCAAATTTGTACCACCGTCGATACTCTGAATTTCTGCAATACGCTGTGTCTGAAATTATACGTCATATGTGCCGTTATGTACATTAACAACTATTACACGCATATCTGACCAAGTAGTACTTACAGTGGCCACCTTCCATTGTTCCATAATGGTTCTGTATTCAAATAAAACAAGAGCTATCAGTTCAAGCAGATATAGCACATAAAATAATTCCTACAAACAACGAACCTGATGAAACCAGCTCAGGAACTTTGTAGTGGTTCTAAAGCTGACTTCATGGGTTTTAGTGTTTGTCCCTTAGCAATTATCATAAAAAGACTAAAATTCCAGGGCCTGCACCTGGTTGGTTTTAGTTTTTATGGCCTATACGAAATATACATTACCTGACTTATTAATTTAGCAGTTCCCCCCCCCCCCCCCATTGAGCTTAGTCCCCTAGCAGAAAGTTGTCTTCCCTGCCGGGCTTGTAATCATTACGCATATCTGGAAATTGGTCCGTCTATATAAGCGGAGCGCAGCGGAACATCCTCGTTCTCCTATCCTCTAGAACCTAGTTCCATAGAGGGAAGGCTGGGGGCAGGTTTAGGTAATGTATATTTCCATATAGGCAATAAAAACTAAAATCAACCAGGTGCAGCCCTGGTATTTTAGTCTTTTTATAGCCGACGAAAATATTACCTGACTTACTAATTTAGCAGACTTTGTCACCTAGGAAGAGGGCTAGGTTCGAGTACCCGCATTACGAGCCAGCGACCCCGAGGAGCGAATCCCGGTGAAGACAACCTTAGAACCCAAGCCTGTCCCCGGAAAGTTATTGTACCATGGGGAGCTAACGTCAATACGGAGAAACAGCCAAAGGCGGGTGAGCTAAGGAGTCCTACACCTAGGGGTCACAAGGTAGTGATTTATCTTATAGAAAGTTGAAATCCGCTTACCTTGTTTCAGGGAATGAAACTGACTTGCATGCTTGGAGGATGGTTGACAACACAAGTGGGATGGAAGGAACGGTTATATCGTCATCACGTTTGCGGATTGTGGGTCCGAAGAATATGGTGAACCAGCGAGGTGACGGCAGTATTTACAGTTGGAACACTGAGTAGGCGAACGAATGGTGCATAAACAGAGGCGGTGAAGACTGGTAGAAATTCACTTGTAGATAAATAGGATAAGGAATGGCAGAGGAGCATAAAGCCGGAGCATGATGGTGTATGGCGAGGAACATAGCCCATGGCTCAATGTTATGACACAAGAACGCCGGAGTAGGACCCTCGCGGTGCCAGTAGTTTGGTTTTTTTAGGACTGTCAGGAGAGAAAGAAAGGTCTTACGGCAAAGCGCGGATACCTCCTATGGCTTCTTGCGGCATGGGGAACAAGGGAGTTCCCGAGTGGAAGTTGCGGAGTGTGGAATGATTCCATGGAAGACTGGCACGAAGGATGAGGATGATATTGCCAGATTGAATAAGACGAAAGTTGCTTGAACGAAGAGAAGGTCAAGGCTTGTGTCCAGTCGGATATGAATGGAAGAAAAAAGGCCGGAGTAGGGGCACACTTGGGAGAAAGAGTTTTTCTAGCCGTGGCTGATGGGTCGAAATAAAGTGAGGGTAACAGTGAAGGAGCTTCTATATGCAATTCGGAGACGGATGGTGAAATTCTGATACGTGATTGTGAAGATGGAAGCGCTGGAGATCGTCTCGTCAATGAGGAGGGGGCATTGTGCAGCCTCCGCGTATGTGATTTTGCACAATAAAAAGCCCTCCAAGGCGGAGAGGATGGAATAGGAGAAACCCACAAACGAGTGGCTTTAAGCAAGGCATAGTTAACTCGTAATGATTTATTCTGTTGGGTGAGCAGTTCCAGTTCATTGGAAAGAGCCTCATTTGTAATTTGAAGTTGACTGTTTACTTCCAGAATGGCTTGAACGGAGACAGCTGTTTCACAAAGCGCAGGCAGGTCTGCTGTGGCAGCCCGTAGAGAGGAGAGTTCCTTGGCAAAGTCTTCTGCGATGGCTAAGACGAAACGAATATTGAAGTCAACGTTTTCCATATCCTTTACTGAAAGGTTGAGACCTTGTGTTAAAGCTGCTCTCAGAACTGATGCTGACGGAAACGGCGACGGAACAGAGGAGGAAGCAGTGATGCCTGGCCAGCAAGCCGTGGAAGCGGAGAACTGTCTTGAGGCGGAGCAGTAATAGTCGCGGTAGGAAAGGTAGGTTTCGTGACGGTGTTCGTTGACGAGGTTGTGGTGGCGTGTGACAGCACGTCTTGAGTCGTGACGGGGCGAGAGGAGCACGTGCGAATTTTATCCGCTCCTTGGTGGGGATTGCTGGGGCGGAGCAATGTACAAGCGGACCGGATGAGGATACGCATGAAGGGCCGGCCACGGCATGGATCGGGTCCGTGTGGGAAGTGGTGTGGCGTCGTTGTTTAGGTGGTGAATTGGTGAGCGGGTCTGGCAGTGATGATGGAGAGGATGGTGGAAGCTGCTTCTTAGGTGCCGTTTTGTTCTTTATAGGTGCCAGAGAGTCGGAAATTGCTTTATCAGCAGCCTTCTGGCGTTCCCATCTAGCGGTCCGTTGGTGGGATTGAAGCTGTTTTTTTCAAATTATCTTCCACTTTGAGGATGAAATGTCCACGCAGATGGGGCAATGCTTCGATTTGACCCTGCATTCTCGATGATACTGGGAGCACGGGTGAGGATCAAATCTTGTAGTCTTTCCCGTGAAACCAATGCACTTAGAAGGATTGGGTGCAAGAACGTTCGGTGTTAATTTGGTGGGCATAGGATCTTCTGAGGAGAAAGAGTCAGACATAGCAAAGAGCGTCAACAAGCGCAACCGGAGTTTTTCTTAGCACGGGAAAAACTAAGTAAGAGAAAAGAGACAAAGGACCCACAGCGGCGGCGTGGTGAACTAGTGGATGGGCAAGGAAGGGCGCTACTAGCAGTGAGGCGGAGGAGGAGCGTAGCGGAGAGCAGTTGGAGTAGTGGAATAGATTTGTTCTACAAAAGGAGTCATAAGACGAGGAAAATCCGCACGTTCCTGCTGTTGTTGGGTCTATTATGGATGAATAGATCCCAGGGTGGAGCTGGAATTATGCGGCGTTATATGCAGTGATGGTAGTAAGAGAAAGTGATGTGGAAGCCTTTTGCCGGGAGAAGGATAGGAGTAGTGGTGGCGACGTGAGCAACCCGGCTGGATGCGGTGAATGTAGAGGATCAGAGGAGTGAGGACGGAGGGCTCGTCTCCAGATGGTCTAGGCGGATGAGGTAAGCGGAGTTAAAAAAACATAATTCCAGTTGGCGAAACCAGGGTGGTTGTGTTTCTTAATTTTGGATGTGTGAAATGACAGAAGTCGGTAATGGCATCGACGAATGTTTGTGGATAGTTTTATTCATGATGTGTCCGGACGAAGTTAGTAAGGCAGGGAGGAGTAGAACGATCCTTGGATCGGTCGTCTGAGCTATATCTGCTTATTGGACGGAGCGTGTGATGCTGGATAGTAGAGGAGGAATTAGTAATGTACTTAGTATGGTCCCCCCCCCCCGCCCATTCCTCTTCCACCAGCTATTGCAATGTGAATGTTGTCGAGTGTTAGTAACTTGCGTGTGTCCTGACTTGCATGTGTGTTTGTCTTCTTTCTCATCAGTATAAGTCTTTTTATTCATTCAGTTTTTTTTTTTTAACGAGAGGATGCTGCAGCCGAACCAGAGAACGGAGTGTAGTGAGATCAGGACGGCCGAGAATGGGGAGGTGGAGAGACATCGTCCGTGCATGATCGAGTAGAGGTGGACGGATGCGGAGGGCACAAGCGGAGCGTCAATGCAGGCCGAGGTATCAAGGGTTGAATCCCGGGAAGAAAAGCTGGCCGTGAACGGGTGAGGAGCGTGGGGGATCGTGGAGTCAGTGAGAGGAACTCCGGCCAACGGAGTGGTGACATGTAGGTGAATGAGACATTGAAGTCTCGTTTAGATTCTTCGAAAACACAGGAGGCAGGTGGGATCGCCTGAGGACGGCGGAGGCGAGTGGCTTATGGCGACGGGTCGAAGAGGCTGTGGCTCAGGATAGCAACATCCAATTGGACTGTCAGTGGGATCACAGGTCATTGCAAACGTGGGAAAATGTACTGGTAGTCGGATCGTCCTTGTGAAGGTTGGTGAGGCGGGAGCCGTCGCTTCTAGCGGAACCGTGGTGATAAGAGGCGGTAAAAGCGGACGAGGGGATCGGGTGAGCCCTCAAGACCGGAACACTACTCTCTGTGCTTGCTGCGGGAAGTAGGAAAGGAGGTGCGGAAAGACGACAGAGGGTGGATTCCGTGGGGGGTGGATCGCCCTGACCCAGGGAACCGGAGTGCGTCCAGAACGTCGAGCCGGTTTGGCCCGAGACAGATGAAGCCGGCGGAGGGGCACCGCAGAGTCAGGAATGACTGGCGGAGCATTGGTCAGCACTTTGTTATCGGCGGGAGAGGCCTGAACAATGTTGGAGTTCCAGGAGATGTTGGAATCACAGGCATCAGCGGAATCCGCAGCGGCCAAAAGAACTGGAGATTCTGTCATCAGGCGGATTGCGGAAAGAAGCGGAGCGGCTTGGAAACGGAGAGTCTTCTGAGCACGGAGCGTCTTCGGAGCGGTGCGGGGAAGGCCCAAGAGCAACCATACGCGGTGATCACCCTAGGAGAAAGATGATGATGTTCCGCTGCACTCCCGCTGCGCTCCGCTTATATAGACGAACCCAGTTCCGGACATGCGCAGTGATGACGAGCCTGGCAGGGAAGACAACTTTCTTCTAAGGGAAGAAGAGCTCAATGGGGGGTAACTGCAAAATTATAAGTTAGGTAATGCATTTCGTCGGCTACAAAAACAAATATTTTCCATTCCCTAGATGAATGGAAAATCTGTTTTTATCCCTAGAACACCTATTGAATTAAATTTAGCATTTATGCCAGCATGAGCTGAAATTCCTGACTCAAAAAATCCTCTTCGCCAAGTAACAATTCATGATGTCACCGAGTAGTCTACGCCGAGGACCGTGGTGACTTGTCATTTATTTCGCCAGAACACAGTTAAGTGGATAACTAAAGAAGGATGTTGGTTGGGAAACTGGGTAGGAATTCTTGAGACAAAAACAGATTTTCCCACTCATCTGGGAAATGGAAAATATTTGTTTTTATCCCAGAATACCTCCACAATTAAATTTAACATTACCCAGACTTATACATAACGGTGGTTGGTTGTTTCCATCTCCTCCACTAGTTACAGGGCAGTAGGTTTCCTTGGGCTCCTATTACCATATCAGGTGGTTTATGGATTCAAAGGAATGGCTTGATTTGAATTCACATCTGGCTTGCCGAGTCTCCCTGGACTTTTTCCAGCACACATAGCGGTCCAGTAGAGTTCAAGGCGGTAGCCCGCTTTCCCATGTCCCTAAAATAAAAGATGTTAAAACAGTTTCATGTTTACAAAATGCAGCTTGCAAAATCTCCACCAATGGCCCAGAGGTGTAAGCGGCCCGAAAGCGCACAAACTTCATGTAATGTTCTTGACATTTTGAAAAGTTTCGTCATTGTTCTCGTATACGAAAACTGCTTTGATCCAGACAATAGAGTTGCAGGGGATTGCTTGACCTGCAGGTTGCTTGACCTAAGATCTGCAGGGTAGGAACAAATCCGTTCTACCTTTGATCCAGGCTGGATCTTTTGTGGCTTCGAAACAGAAACAAAGTGCCCTGACTGGGAACTGGAGTATCGCTATGCCTCTCCAGCCATGGGGCCCAAGTACCAGTATTACAAATGATTTCGAGGCTTCGGTTGGCCATTGTTGTTTAGCTCTAAATGGTACTCTGCAGTAGTGGCTATCGGATGGTAACTGGTGTCATGAACCAGTTAGTCACTGCCCATTGCTGGCAAGTAAAATTGTGGATTGTGGATTGTGGATAGTTTCGAGAACAATGACGAAACTTTTCAAAATGTCAAGAACATTACATGAAGTGCCACGTTTAGGGGTGGTCCGCAATCCGCAATATCACCACGAAGAAACTCTTACTATCAAAGCTGACAGAGGAAGTTGGAGTCTGTGATACCTGTTGTTTTGAGTCATCAGCAAAACACAAGCCAGTTTGTAACCCATTTTCTTTTTTCTTGTTTTCTTGTTTTCTTGTTTTTTCTTGTTTTCTTTTTGGATTCGCCCAAAGCGGAGGACGGAGACAAAATTCATCCATAACGTTTTCAAACACAAGTGGTTCAATTTCTTCCATGGGACGATTAAGTAAAGCCCCATCTTCATTAATAGAAGAAGTGTCGTCATTGAACTTTTCTAGTGGTGCATCACCTACTTGTGCATCATCATACGTTGTGATGGCGAATGCGAAGGCTCGTCACTATCTGATTCTTTCTTTGCACGAAGCCTTCATTCTATGCAAAGGCACTTCATTGCATGAAGACTGCCTCCTGTGTGAATGCTCTTCCCTATGCGAAAGATCTTTCCATCGTCTGTCGGGGGAGTGTTCGTTGTAGTGCATGGACAAAGACTTGCTATGGCGTTGGGGCGAACGCTCTTTGTGTTGTGAAAGGTGAAGGCTGCTGCCGGTTCAGTGGTGGGTAATCTTCGCTTCTTTCGTGACGTTTAGGTTGCTGTGAGAACGAAGGCTCCAGGCGTCGGGCATGCTTGCTAGCATCAAGCTGGTAGGTGTCTTTGCTTGCTAGTTTTCGTTGCGATCCAAACGGCATGGAGCGAATGATGCAAGGTGAAGAAGACCTACTTTGACGGACATTTATTCTTGTTTGTGTCTTTGTGAGAAGGCAGAGGATGAAGTACGGGCAGAGAAGGCTTGTCCGACTTGAATTTCCTTCGATTGTTCTTGCACACCAAAGTTGCATTCTTTTCTTGCTTCTTCTTTCCCAACTAGAACTGGAAGACGACGAAGAGACTGATAGTAAATTCGAAGACGAATCGGAGCTTTCAACTGAAGGCTGTGTAATTGCAGGGGTCGGTTCTTCCAACAACTGAAATAAAGGCTCTGCACTAAGAAAAGGCTCTGCGCCAAGAAAAGGTTTTGTACTGAGCGAGGGATAGATACGCCTAACGAGGTTCTAATGAGAGAATGGTACCGCAAACAGCGCCGAAGTTTTATTTCGGCTAATAAAGAAGTTCTAAACGATGACAATACAGTTTGGAGATTATCTATAATATCTAAGGTGAGAGGAGACGGTTTGGTTATTTCACAACCACTGCCATAAGGAAACATAGAAGCAGACGTGATTGCAGCAGGCTTGTCTGATATGGGCATTATCAGCAGTTGATTGGCCAGAGTATCAAAGTCAAGGCCAGCAGACAGTGTAACATCCCAAAGAATGGCTGACGAAAACAACAGAGTGTTTGTTGCAGAACGGGATTCCACCGGAATGCGAGACATATTTAGTGTTCTTACGAGATATGAAAAAGATTTTAATGCGATGGTGTACTAGATGCTCGTTTCCTTTTCGCAGCTGTTTGGCTGCTCCATCCGTTGTCACAACACGTCCAATTAGACGAATTTCCTTCCAATCCTCGGGAGGAATGGTAGGGCACCCTTTACAGGGTCGAGAAGTTAGTTGGAACAAATGGTCTGCACCGTCAACACGGGAAATATTTATCGCTAGGACCATGTGTGGAGTACGTGGCTGTCAATAAGCCTAACTTCGTCACCATCGTCAAAAGTGGCCAAATTCCAGAAAGAAGTACAACACAAAACAAATGGAGATAAAATCCAAGGCTTGCACAACCCGCCGGAAAACGCCAGTGGAAACAAATACAGCTCAAAAACGAGAAAAAGGGAGCTGAGGTAAAATGAGACACACTTCATGTCCTAACCAAAAAAGATGGCAGTTACCACCGGGCACGTGCGGATTTTTGTTTTTTTGAGTCAGGATTTCTGCTCACTCTGGCATACTAAATTTAATTGGACAGGTATTTAGGGATCGAAACTAAAAAGGCAAGGAAGCAAAGACTACGTACTACTAATGGTTTCTAACAGAGCTTGAATGATTCTCCACATAACCAAAACTAATCAACTTACGATACTCAATTTGCAAATCCTAAACAGCAAGCATGCAATAATTTGAAAAGTGAGCTTATTTTCTCATAATAAACAAGACAAAAAAGTTAACGTTTTACCTAACAATAAAACTAAAAAATAAAATATTGCTGTCAGTGTTCAAACCCCTCGAAAAAAACTGTTTAAGCCGGATGCCGTTTTATTGTTCACACTGCAAAAGTTGATGGCCAAAAGATGTCTGCCATCCGTGAACAGGCTGAATGCCTCAGTACAATAAATTGTAGCAAAAATGAAAAAATGGCCTAAGGGTGTGACAATTGAAGTGCAAGTCTGTACACTTTGAACCACTGCATTACGCTTTCATAATTAAAAAAAAAAAAAAAACCTGAAGATTGAATGATTGAGAATTTATAGGGGTTTGGCAAAATTCTTGGTAAAGTGTGAAAGAAAATGTGGAACTTGCTGAACCCTGGAAACCGCTGAATGGTAACATCCACTGGTTAGCCTTCTGATAGTTATTTTATTAACACTTCTGAAGTCCTGTTTCAATATTATTATTACCATTCAAGTACTGTAATTAAAATTTTTTTTTATTTCTTCAATATTGAATCGACAGTGTTCCCACCATTGTGGGCTCCTAGTCAGCCTTTTGCAATGGGCACACATTCTAGTGCGAATAAAAATAACCTCGACTTGCTGCTTCGTGTGATTATTATCGTGATGATTATGGACCCAAACACGTACAATGGTCCCGTTCCACGAACAAACCAAAATGAGCTTGCGATACAACTTCAAAATGTAGAGTTTATTCGAGGAATACGGCAGTAATGTTGAAGTTATCCAGATGTCATACATTGAAGGCAACAAGAAAAGGGGATTCCCAGCTTTCAAATACGACCAAGATGGTAGCCATTTGTTGAGTGGTTGAAGAGTTAAGCTTGCTCTCAAGCAAGCTTAACTCTTCAACCACTCAACACATGGCTACCAAGGGTTACTTTCACCCAATTAAGCAACTTCATGTCAACTTTGACAAAACTATCAACAAAGCAACTAAGGTAATAAAAAGCAACTAAAAAATCGATGATCCACGTTTCAAAAAATCCTAAAATTGCAGGGCTTGAACCTGCTTAATTTAAGTTTTTATTGCCTAACCGAAAATATACATTACCTATTTTAATAGCAGTTTCCCCTCTTTGAGCTTAATTTCCCCTAGAATCTTGAAAGTTGTCTTCCCTGCCAGGCTCGTACGGTACTGCACGTGCGCGGTCCCAGGTCGGCTTATATAAGCTCCGGAGCAGCCTTCCGTTGGCATCATTTCTCCACCTTCCAGAACCTAGCTCATGGAGGGGAGGCTTGGGTGGGAGTCTAGGTAATGTATATTTTCGGTAAGGTAATAAAAACTAAAATTAAGCAGGTTCAGGCCCTGCACTTTTAGTCTTTTCATAGCCGATGATAATATACATTACCTACTTTAACAGCAAACTTCGTCACTCGGCTGAGGGCTAGGTTCAGTGCTCCCGCAGTACGAGCTGGCATCACCAGAAAAAAATTCTTTCCTTGATGAAGACACACCTGCTTTCCCAACCACTTTCACCATCCCGACAGAGATCGTGTGCAGCAAGAATCGTAGCGAGTTGCAAAATCGATGCTTAAGGTGAGATTGGGGAGCACGATTGTTTAACGCTAAATTATATATGGTGTGTAATACTAGCGCATGCAGTGGTCTTAACATGACGGGATACAAGGCAAAGAACTAAGCATAATGCTGAAAGCATCTTACCTTGTAGGAGAGAAGAGGATGTTTGTGTAGAGTCGGTGGCATCTTGACGAGCCCAGAGGCAGGTGTCAGAAGACGACGAGTGTTAATCTTCGTGCGGTGCATGCTGGATTACATGTATGGAGGAAGATACGGTGAAACGGAAGGTAATGATTTAGTCAGAAGAGATGGTCGAAATCTGTGGTGAAGATTTCCCAGTGGATATAAGGGGCGAGGAAAATGGTTGAACTATCTTCTGCAAGAAAAAGACGGTAAAAACGGATGCCTCGTCTAGCCAGAAGAACATGGTTTAAAAAAGTTTGTTTTAGGTAGAGTTGAAATGTGAGGAGTTAAGGGATCATCCTGAATCCCAAAGCTACGCCCGTGGCTTTGGCACGGCACGGGGAGCATGGTAGGTCTCCTTCCGTGGTTTTAGTATTTGGATTAATGCCGTGAAAAAAGGGCAAGAAGGAAGCGGCATTATCGAATTGCCACACGGAGTAATTTGAAATGTGATGTAGTAGTGGAGACTGCAGCGTCTGCCGCCAAACTGAAATAGGAGAAGTTCCGGAGGGATCAGTCTTATCTTAGTTTCGAAGGTTGGCGCTGAAGTCGAAGGAGAAATTGGAGGCGGAGGACCCATCAACAGAAGAGACAGTATCAACGGGAGAAATGGATGGTTGAACGGTAGACTGAGGAGGAGGAGGTACAATAGGTGGAAGAATAGCGGAGGCATCATGTTGGACATCCGAGGCGCTGTTGATAATAGGCGGAGGAGGCGTAGTCTCGACGGATGCGTGGCCAGGAGGCGTAAGAGGTGGAGTAAGGTATTGCACATTGGTGACGAAGTCTTCCAAGGGAGATGGTAAAGGAGACGGGGCCGCCTGATGTATGGCTTGCAACGAGGGTGATTGGCGTAGTGCGACGGAAGGCTTAGAGGAAGGCGAAGTAATTCCGACGGAAGGAGGCGCTTTATGCGGCCGTCATGTATGGGAACGAGCACAGTAAAAGGCCCTCCAAGGGGGCGAAGATGGGATCGGCGAAAGTCGAGAGTGGTGCGTGTGGAGGAGGGCTTACTTGATGCGTATGGAGTAGTAGCGCCTGTTTATCACCTCAAGTTCATTTGTGAGAGCTTCATTGGACGCACGCAGTATGGCGTTTTCAGCTTGAAGATTTTCTGCGCTTGCGGCTGTACTGCAGAGTGCTGGCAACTCAGTCAAAGCTGAGCGAAGAGCAGTGACACGGAGGAGAAGTGTTCCGTAAATCAAAGAACGAAATCCACATTAAAGTTCTTCTATTCTCTAACAGAGAGATGTAAACCCCTGGTAAGAGCTTCACGCAGCACCGATGCTGTAGAAAAGGGAACAAGAGGAGGCGGTAGCACTGAGTTCGGAGAAGCACCGTCTAAATGGTGTGGGAGAAGTGAACGCGGAAGACGTGAGGCTGCAGGTGTGGTTTCTGGAGCGGAAGGAGGAAGAGGCATCTTTACGACCTCCTTAGTGGCAGAGAGTATCCGTGGGCGCGGAGGAGGTGTGAGAGGGAATCGGGCTAACTTAATCTTGATGGTTTTACTAGCTGTTTCGCTAGGTTTATGAAACGCACCCCAGATGTTCCGGCGATCGCTGGAACGGCGTCCGTGGCACGCAAGTTGGGTTGCAGCAGAGATTGCTGAGGCCGGACGTTAAGGGAGGAAGGATGTGTACACGGGCGCTGTACGGAGAGACTGGTTCGTACACCAGAGTATTGCTTGGGTCGTTTTGGAAAGTGCGGAGGGGGC
Organism: Lithobius niger; assembly: GCA_023313725.1. Taxonomy (NCBI): domain Eukaryota; kingdom Metazoa; phylum Arthropoda; class Chilopoda; order Lithobiomorpha; family Lithobiidae; genus Lithobius; species Lithobius niger. The sequence continues at coordinate 11,637 of JAHWFP010264601.1, forward strand.
ACATGTAGCAAATCCGTTAGTATTGATGATTTAGGTGTGGAAGATTGCGACAGGCTTTCTCGAGGGGGTGGAGGTTGGGCCGAAGGAAGGACAGCAGAGATGTGTGACGAGATCTTCTGTTCGGATTTCTTCTTTTTGGAAGAGGGCAGGTGGGTGACCGTGGGTGAACTATGCCAAACTATAGGATGCGGAGGAGGAACATGAAGCGGGTCTTCCCGACGTGGCACCTTCACTGCGGAGGATTGGAGGGCCGGTCAGAAGAAGTTGTAACGATCGTTGTGGCAGTGGAAGCGGCTTCCTTCCAACGGCGCGCCCGGTCGGCTCTTTGCTTTGACAAGTGCTGGTGTTTGCGAACCCATCTAGGAGGGGAGATGGTAACACAGATCCTGCATTTCGTCGTTATACCGTCACAAAGTCGATGTCGCTGACAACTTGGGTGCGGGTCAACACGCACTTTTATTTGAATGACCTTCAAATCCTGGGCACTTGCACAGTTTAGGCGAAGGCACATTTGCGGCTGGAGCTTGCGTGGAGTCTGGAAGAATATGGGAATCACTGTCGGAAGCCTCCGAGGAGGAGTCGTCGTCCATCTTGAAGAAGGAGCTGTAGAGAAAGACTGTTAGACCTGCGCGGGATTTTTGAACTGTCCGTTAGGACGTAGAGGAGCGCCGGCCAGCGGTGAGGAGGAGAACCATAGTGCAGGCGGAGGGAGACGGCAAATGGCTACGTCGAATGTGGAGTAAGACCTGGGAACGCTAGAACCGAGTGGGGCGGACTACCAGTAGAAGCATCGGCCATCCATTCCTTCTGTGTGACTTAGGATAGCATTATTATAAGGACTGTTTGGATTTTTTTTATATTTTTGTATGTTTTAATAAACAATAAAAGCAAGGGTAGTACAAGCTGTGCCCTGAGGCAAGCGCAAGGGGGATGACATCTGAAATAGAAGCAACGAAGACTGGACCGATGGCATGTGAACGGAGGGAGTCTGTTTGAGCAGATGCGAGTTGGTGACTCTTCTTGGCGGAAGATACATAACGAACGGAGGTTGATTCGACGGTATGATACCCCCATGACTTCCAGTTAGGTCCGGAAAGGTGAAGACAACCCGGCGCGATACCTTCTACACAGGAAGGGTGTGTAGAAGGAAAGACAGAAGGCGGAGGGCTGTTGAAGTCGCAACGGAGGGTTTGAAATCAAAGGTGTAATGCATGGTATGGTACCAGGCTGTGAACGCAAGGTCGGAGGAGGACATGGCGAAAGTGACAGAAAGTCCGGAGAGGATGGTCGGAGGATAGTATATTGAACGTCAAAATAGAGTTCTTCCTCACAAAGTAGATTGTTGTTAAGTGCTGCAGGGGCAGAAGGGCCGGAAGCTAAGCGCAGAAGGTGAGCTTTAGAAGGATCGTCTGGGTTGCAAAAAGGCCTGTCGAAAACTGGGAACGGAAGAGGTATAAACAATCCGGAGGAGAGAAAACTGGTGAGGATGCAGAGTCTGTGCCAAGAGGAATAGTAGTAATGGTCGACGGCAGAATCGGTGGTGGAAGAAAGGTATTCGCCTCCGTGAGAGTGACAGGAACGGAGGATGTGAAAGAGGAGCCAAACTTCCGAAAAGCTCTCTTTGGGCAGCGGAAAGTGACAAATCAGGTTGGAAAAGGCCGCGGAAGGTGGCTGTCGAGGCTGTCTAGAAACGGGAGGACGTGCTACAGGGGCACAGCCGGAATACCTGGCTGGTGCTTGGGAGATATAAGGTCGGTGACAGGGTACGAGACCCTCCCCAGAGTCTGAAGACGGAAGGCATGTCGTGTGTGGGGGGTTGAAAATGACTTGAATCATCATTAGGAGAGGAGGCCAAAACCGGAGGCGGAGCAGTTGCCCGCGAAGCGGAAGCGGCGGAGGTGGAGCCGAGCGGCAGTGACGCCAGAGGTACGGTAGGTAAGAGGTTTCCCGAGGAAGCTTGGGAGGTGTGACGGTAGCAGACCCCGTGAGGGCGGAGGAGGATCATCCACAACTGAACGAACGGATGATGCCGCCATGAGTCCGGGGGAGCGGAGGGTCAAACAATCTCTTGAGAGCAGTGGAGGAAGTGCCTTCCGCGGAACGGAGGTATGCGGAGGGTATCGATGATTCGGGGGGAGCTCAGAACAACTACGCGAGGCGATTGCCCTAGGAGAAATGATGCCAACGGAAGGCTGCACCGGAGCTTATATAAGCTGACCTGGGCCCGCGCATGCGCAGTACCGTACGAGCCTGGCAGGGAAGACAACTTTCAAGATTCTAGGGGAAATTAAGCTTAAAGAGGGGAAACTGCTATTAAAATATGTAATACGTATTTTCGTTGGCTGTAAAATATTAAATATATCAGAATTGTATCTCCATTTTATGCAATTGGAATCTTTTCTTATCAACAGGGTTTGCGAGCGAGGATACATCATGTCAGGTGTTTTACTTAGATACAGTTTTAAAGTGACGTTTTAAAGAACTTAACGGACTTTTCAAGAATCAACACAATTTTTTTTACGAATAGTTTTTTTTATGCTTCGCAGAAATTATTTAGAAAAGTCATACCTAGCTCTCCTGCCTTCATTGATCGATTTTAAAATTGAAAATTAGAACCACCGAATTATTTGGACTGTACGATATTTTTTTTTTCAAATTTGTAGGTACCTATAAAACTGCGTCATCAGCTTATACCCCGTTGTAATCCGTAACTAGTCAAATTTTGGCCGATTTTGACATCTGAATACACCATTCGAATTGTCTTTTTGAGAGCTATCCAACGGCACTCATCCCAAGCCAGTATCTCAACTACTTTTTGAATTATTTATTATTCATAATTATTCATAAGCAGTTTAAAATCAGAGACGTTATTAAAATATATAGGGCTTTGAATCCAGTGTAGGGTAAATTTACTTTTTACCAACTAATAAATGCAAGAGTGGGTTTACCACAGCCTTATGAAATCCTTTTTACAGTCACCATCTTATATATAATCACACCTGTTGACTTCGTTGGAATATGCGCTCAAAACCAATACAGGTCTTATATTCGGAAATATACACTAGTCAAAAAAAGCAAGCAAAAATTGATAACAAATCTGTCTAAAAATGCTTGATCCCAACAAAGAAATATACTACAAAATTACTTAAATACTGTACTTGGAACAGGAGAATACTTACAGATACTGCATACAGCTGATACTCGGCTGGCCTTTTCGGACCTATTACACAGTTTTCCATATCCAATTCATGGACAGGAAAGTCGACATACGTTTGAAGTTTTCTCCGCCACATTCCTTCATAGGAGAACCTAATAAATAGTTAACAGCAGTCATGTAATAAAACTAGTACTAAATAGGAGTTTCCCCAAGTCATTTATTCAGGGTTCGTACAGCACATCAATTTTTTTTCAAGTATTTTCCAGTATATTTATGTCACAGTTATCCAGTATATTTTAATATGTATTTTAACCAATCTTCTAGTAGAATCTAAAATTTAAATACAAAGGTCCACGTACAGTGATCAACATGTGTCGAATTTAGCTTATCACAGCTACGGAGTGGTATGGACATTCTAGTATTGACAGTCCACCAGGGGTGTGCGATACCAAGTTTTTCAATTCCATACCGATAGTTTATTAATCCGAGTATCGGTATCACGATACTTTCTCGATACCGATACTTTTTTGATACCGATACTTTTTCGATAACACTTTTTTCGATACTGATACCTTTTTTAAAGAAAGCAGTAGGAATAAATAATTTCAAATGACTTCATCTGTAGCTTCCTTTATTCCTTCATAACAATTACTGTTCGCAGAAATATTTCAGATGATAATAATGTCGAGCTGAACTGTTGTTGAAACATTCTTGGAGGTGATATAAGTGTTTTCAGTTCATTTAATATGAACTTCTTTGTTAGGTTAGAAAATGAACCTTAAAAGTTTTATAAAGCGCAATGGCATTAATGAAAAAAATATTAATTTTAATTAGAGTATCCTACAGACAACTGCTCAGCATAGAAATTTAAAAATAAACTCAGACTAGGCTACATGGAATTTACTTACATAAAATTTTTACTTATTTGACATTACAAGTAAAGTAATACAGAGAAAATTATAATATTATTAATTATGTAATTATGAAACAAAGCACCAAATGGGTTGGTTTGTTTTTTTACTTTAATAGGCTTTCTGGTTTTCTTCACTAACAGTAAATTTTTTTAAATTTACGTATATTTTAGAAATTCATATTAAATTTATGTATGAAAATATATATGAATTTACTTGTAATTCAATAACACAAACATATCCAGTTTAATAAAAAAAAATTCAATTACAGTTTTAAAACTAGATAGTTACATAGGATTGTTGCTGCCTAGAAATATGCCTAATGCTTAGTGTAGCTAACATGCCTAAAGATCTTTGCTTTTCGGATTTTTTTTTTATTTATGTATACAAATATAAATAAAATATTTTTTTTTTATTTATAATTTATTAACATAAAAGATTCAGTTGAATGTTAAAATTTTAATTAAGTTTAAAAGAAATTGGTCCTTTTTATTTTTACGATAAAGTAGCCATATGCACTGCACTGTTCAGTTTCACGATGGCTGCTCTTAGTTCATGTTGCACAAACGCTACTCAACAACAGAGACCAGCAACGTTATATTAATAAAGTCTTGGCTTCCATAAACAGTCAGCAATCAACTATAACATATTCTGTTCCAGTAATCACCATTATTCTTGGGAATTTATGATTTATTTGGTGCAGATTACTCTCACAAGCAAAGAGTCAATAGGTAGGTGGCCCAACGTGATGCTGTTATTGTTAGGCTACTAAACGTTAGGCCTATCGGTCACAGATCTACAAACAATGATCTATAAACAATGATCTACAAACAATGTAAACTCTTTAAATTAATTTTCTATTCTAAAACCTTTTCGATGCTCTCTTAATACTGCAGTATTATTTTTTACGCAAACAATACTTTTTCGATACTACCGAAAAATCGACACCAAGTTTTGAATTTCGATACCAATAAAGTATTGGTATCAGTATCGAAATTCGATAGTATCGCACACCCCTGCAGTCCACTCAGTCCAATGCTTCTCTGTAGTCTTTTCAGATATCAAGTGAGAACGAAAATTGATGGCGATATAATTACAGGAGAAAACTGTTAGTTAAGTTAAAAATTCAAGTATTTTCCAGTAACATAAATACATTTTCAGTATTTTCCAGTGAAGAAATTTTTGCCAGTACCTGTACGAACCCCGTTTCTCTGTGGGGTGACTATTGTGTACCTTTTCAAATGGATTAACAATACAGGTGGGAGCTTCCAGATATCCATCTTTTTCTCCGCTTCCCTAGGTTCGCCACATTTTGGACAATGCCACCGGCTGGCCCCGGTCATCTTTTCCGCTTTGAGAAATAGTGCCAGGCATTCCTGAAAGAAGACAACTGCACTGAAACTTCTTCATAAAAGTTTAATAGGATTAACATTATAAGTTAATCATGCATGCATTGTTGATTCCGAAGCCCCATGAAATGTAGTAGCGTAAGAATATTACAATCACCAACATACCAACAGTAAAAATATTCTACATTTCACAGACAAAAAATATTGGAATAAAACAATGATGATGGGAGGTAAAAAATGGAAGATGAGAAAGATGATGGTTTGCTAA
>JAHWFP010264603.1:2810-48396 GCA_023313725.1 Lithobius niger
ACGAAAGCATTGTATCTTTTGTTCTCTCTCGATTGTCCAGAAGGTGAATCAAGAGGGGAGGTAGGATGACATGACGTATTGTATATTTTCTTAGGCAAAAGAAACAAATTTCAGCCAGCCTTCATGGGGGCTGGCAAATTTAAGTTTCTTGTTGCCACTGGAAAATATACAATACCTGTGAATTTTTGCATTATGTTCTCGTAATGCTCCTTTCATCCTTGAGATTGGATCCGGCCAGCTTGGTAACCCAAGTGCACATGCGCGCACCCCTCCTTTAAAAGAGCTTGCCACGAAAGCATTGTATCTTTTGTTCTCTCTCGATTGTCCAGAAGGTGACTCAAGAGGGGAAGTAGGGTGGGATGAGGTATTGTATATTTTCTTAGACGAAAGAAACAAATTTCAGCCAGCCTTCATGGTGGCTGTCAAATTTAAGTTTCTTGTTGCCAGTGGAAAATATACAATACCTGTGAATTTTTGCATTCACAATAGACCTCGTCAAATTGGTAGCGATCACCTTCTTGACGGGTACCCTAAGGGTTCCAAACCTGGCGTCCCCTGGAAGTCACAGACTCCCTGAACTTTGTGGAAGAAAAGTTCTTTGAGACCATTTTTTTTTTAGATTTGAAAGGGTTCCAGAAATTGAACCAATCGGCTACTTTGTAGACTGATTTTCAGATTGAAAATGGTTTGAGTTTTTTTTAAAGAAAAGAAAAATCCTTCAGCTCAGAGGGGAAGAGGGAGTCGTCTTAACTTAAGAGTAAGCGACGAAAACTTTACCTCTTTCACTGATGTGAATCTTTGTTGTTGATGACTTGGCATTGACCTTCTTGGGTGAAGATCAGGCAGGTTTGCTTCTGTGGTTTGGTGCGGGGTTCAACTCCTGGTGGTGTGATTTCTTCTGTGAGATTGGTTCACCCTGTGTGGGGTGTTGTCTTTTTTTTTCAATTGTGTGGTGGTCCCACGTTGGTTGTTGCAGTCCACCCTGAGTAGGGACTCGATTTTTGTTTTTCACCGTGCGGTGGTTCAAATTTTAGGTGTGCTTTCCTTTGCGTGGTGCTGTTCACCTTGTGTGAGGTGTTGTATTCTTTTGTTCATTGTGTGGGGGTTCCACTGTGAGTGTGCTTTTCTTATGTGTGATTCAGTTCACCCTGTGGGGGGGGAGGTGCTTGCATTTGCTTTCCACCGTGATGTGCTCCCATCCGTGCTGTGCTGTTCTTTGTATGTTCCAATTTCTATTGTGTGGAAATTACAATCAGCTTTCCTGTGGCTGGTTCACCAGTGAGGTGAGCTTTCCACTGTGTGATTCATTTCACCGTGTGGTGCATTACACCGTTTGGTGTATGCCATGTGATTTCTCAGTTTTTTTGGGGGGAGAGTTCAAAAGGAGAATAGAGTTTGCCAGTTGAATGGTAGAAGTTGCCGAGGAAGAGTAGCTGACTTTTTCCAAGTCTTGGAGAAAGACTTACGGAAAGCCTCGCCGGCGGGGCGGCGCCCGGGGGCCTCCCGCCCACCAGAGTTGGATGATTGTCCGAGAGAATGAATCTTGTGAAAATAAATCCATGAATCGGGAATCATTTCTATGTGAGTACTACTGAAAGAAGAGAGGGGAGCAGATCCTTGTGGAACGATTTGAAAGTGGAGTCATTGTCGAACTGTCACAAGCTGTAGGCCATGAATGATTCGGGTGGGCACGAAGCTGTGGCGGCGGCCCAATTTTCAGATTGGGCTTGAACGGTTGTTAAGTTTTGGATGTAGGATATTGACAGATACCTCAGCGACAGTTGGAAGCTTAATTTAAAGGTCTTTCCAAGGTATTTTTGCAGGTTTGAAGGACATACTTGGTGCTTTCAGTGATACACTCATGTCGAAATGGTGTCAAGGTGTCTAGGATAGTGAAATGCCCTCTTCGATCGTTTCGAAGGGTGCTGCATGTGGCATGGTACTTGGCTTGTAGGGTTTGATGTGTTGTATGGGGTGCAGATCCCACAGCACACTATTCTAGTTTGAAGGTGAAATGGGAGGTCATTCTGGACGAAGAGCCTGTGCCAATTTCAATTTGGCTGAGTCCTGTAGAAGCTTGACGTTCTCCATTTGGAGGCGTTTGATTTTGGCCTCTTGATTATTCCTGCTGGTGGTTAACTGGTTTAACAAAAGTTGACGGGTACCAGATTACAACTCTGGTGGCTCAACTGTTTTTTCGTTAGTCGTATGTGAGATTTGACTGCCTTTTTAAGGGTTGCTGCGTCAGCAAGGGGTTGGGACTTGGCGGTGGTGGATCGACAGAGTGAGAGACATCCGAGTCGAGACCAAAGAATGCTTGTCGTGGGTTAGAATCCGATGGCTTTGTGAGCTCAGTGGCTGGTGCCGAAACGTTGAAAGCGGGCAGAAATGCTGGTTGTGGAGACGGAGTACTGGTTTGGAGAGCCTCTGTGTTGACATTTGCAGGTGAGTTAGGTTGGTTTGTATCAGACAAATAGGAAGGTGGTGCCGATTGGACGAGTGAGGAGGAATGTGCTGGTGGAGGCACAACAATCAGGATTTCAACTAGTTCACTAATTGTTGGCATTTGATGGGGCCAGGGGTGCCCACAGTGATGGAGACGCACCTATTGATGCAATGGAGCGGAACGTAACTGATGTTGATGATGCCGTTGACATTGGGGTCGAGGACACAAATGGTGAGCTTGGGGGCGATAATCGTGGGGTCCTCAAAGTTTTAGAGCGTGAATTTGAGACGTTATTTTGCGTTTTTGTGGAGGTGGTGAAGTGGCTTGAGACGTGGCCAATTTTCCCCCGTTCCTTCTTGTCTCTGTATTGTCTCTGATGGAGAGCAGAAGAACGTCATACTTTTGCAATTTCGATCCAATCCTAGTGTGGAATGTCAATGCAGTTGGCACGGTTTTTCATAGTGATCACATATTCGATGGCGTGCACACACTATATGAGGATCTTTCTTTTGTTATAAAACACCAGGAAAGTTGCAGCAACCACCATTCGGATCCACAGGTTATCGGTTAGAAAAAGGGTTCTCACCTTGTAATGACACACCACGTTTACCCCCACATGTTTTGTCCATTTCGGTTGGCTGGAAGATTTGTGTTTACGAATGCGACCAAAGCAGGATCTGATGAGTGCTAAAAAGGTGCAAAAGGGTGGCATTAGCGTCGTGACACGCCAAGAGATGGCGCCACCCTGCAGGAAGAAAATCTCCTGGGTTGCAAGGATATGCGCTCGTCCGGGGTCTCCAGCGAAACGAGGTGCCAGAATACATTTGTTGACGGCAGATTGTTTGTTTTGATTTATAATGACAATTTGACATGCTTGTGAATTGGTTGTCGTGTTCACAAGGTTTTTTTTTTTGTGTGGCCTCGGTCATTGTGGCAGCCATAATGGTCAATGGTTGACGGGGACGGTACACGATAGGGTGGCTGAGCCCACGTCTGATGACTGGCACACGGGAGCCAGTGCAGAGATGGAAGCCGTAAAAGGGGCGTACAGGTGAACTGACCATGCTCACGGTAGGACGGCAGACCAGAGTGAAACGAGAGACTTTCGATGAGTTCATGTTGTGGAGAATTCCTGAAAGAAAGGCTCGTTTTGTTGGTCGAAAGGTTCTGATTCATGTATTGACGTTGCTCTCGAATGTCACAAAAGAAAGAGGGGGGGGGGGGCGATGGCAGCATCCCGATCGGGGTGGATTGATGGACGGTGAAAACGCAAGTTGAATGACGACCATAACGTCAACCATTAACTACTTGGCCACCGTGAAGAGCGGCTTGACTTTTTCTTTTATATATACTATGTAGTTTATGGAGACGTCATACTCTTCTTCCTTGCATTGATAATGCGGTGCAGGATTCGAAACTCTGTTCAGGTTGAAGTGAGACAGTCAAGCTTACGACTAAGTTAGTGCCGGAAGGCGACGATTGATGATAGGTGATCCTTGCCCACGTTGAAAGTTTGTCCAGCATGATTTGGCCCTTCCCCATAAAGGCTGGAGATGGAAGGGCTGAAAAGTTGCTGGATGATTCCCACGAACAGTGAAAGGAAGGCAAGAGAGGCCACCACCCGATCGTGGATGTGTACCGAAAGCAGCCTGCGTCTATCGTGTTGAGACCGCATCTATCGTGTTGGTTCCGTGCGGCAGGTTATAGCACGAAAAACGGTACCCAGCCAGAAGAGGTTCCAAACGCGGAGGGTGAGGCCATGATAGGTTGGCACAGAGATGAATCCGTCAACCATAGTACAATGTGTGTGGCCGTCAGAAAAACTGAGCCGCTGACTGGGGCCCAAAGATATGAGAAAAATGAAGCCAAATGTCACGAGAAGGATGCAGGATTGGAAACCATAGACTATCGTCAAGAATTTATATGGTTGGGTAGTAGAATTTGTAACTCTATAAAGTCCCTATTGAAACATGTTACATTCATTCCTATTAGTTCCATCCGAGTTTTCAGAGGGCGCCACGCGTTTCGTCTGGTAATTTTTTCTCATTTATCAGCCCGACTTTTAGTAAATTAAGTTTTAGTAAATTAAATTACAACTATAAGCTAAACTAAATAATAATTAAATACAAGCTAGTTTCGTTTAGTTTAGTTAAAATTTAGGCTGAACACTAAATTGCAACATAAAACTCTTGGTGCCGTCTATAAACTTAAACAGAACTAATAGGACTGAATCTTAAGACGTTTCAGAAAGGGTCTCAGTCACAAATTCACCCCCCCAACCCTTTAAATTCTTGCTATTGTTTAGAGTGGAAACGATAAGACTATTGTCCAGAGTGGAAACGATAGATAGTCGCTCAGAGTGGAAGGTGAAAGAAGAACAGGAAGGTGAAACTCGGTGAAAGAGATGACACCCAAATGCAAGATCTAGTTATTGAAGTGATAGGTAATGTGTGGCAGCTGTTGCAAGTTTAATGGCGGATGATCAATGTCATGGAAAGGTCACGAAAGGGGTGATAGGCTGAGTTGACAACCAAAGACAATGCCTCAAAGGGGGGCATCTAGCCACGAAAGGGGCAAGGTCGAGCTCAGCAGTCGGTAGGGACCTAGCTGCCAAGAGGAGACCCATGAAGCGAAAAGAGAGGCAGGGTAGTGTCCACCGCAAAAGCTGGAAAACCGATGAGGTGGAGTGGACTGTCGAGTGGAACAAGAGTTCTTACAGCGACAATAGCAGGAGGGGTTAATGCCTGATGAACGAATAGGGACATCTGTCGAGATGCCGTAAAGGTGCAGGCCAGGCTACGAAAGCGGCAAGTGGCTAGGTAACAACACAATTGATACAGCTGAAGCCCATCGGACAACACTCAGGTGCATGAACAGGTTGGCCAGCGGGATCGTTGGTCATGAAGGTGGAGCGCCGTTGAAGCAGACAACGGTGTGGGATTAAAAAACTGATAGGACGAACGCAGGACCTAAGAGAAGCGACCATTCAACATGGGCACTTGAGAACAAAAGATGTGATGCTTCATGGCAAGCTGTTTTAAAGGAGGGGTGCGCGCACTTAGGCTACCAAACTGGCCCGATCCAAGCAACTTAAAGGAGAATTACGAGGACATAATGCAAAAATTCACAGCAATTGTATATTTCCCAGCGGCAACAAGAAACCTATTGTTAGAAACTGTTTTTGGCATGCTTTAAGTGTATTAGCTTAGATTTCACATTGCAAAACGTGTTGTGTAAAAATTGTTTCGTAGTTAAGAAATAAAATGAACCTATCCAGAAGAAAAAAATCGTCTAAATCAGTACAGGTAGGGAACCGAAGGGAGGCAGGAGGAGAGGAGGGGGAAAGCAGGAAGGAGAGAAGGGGGAATGAAAAACGTAAGTGCGAAGGAAGGAGGGACGAAATGGGGGAGTGGAGAGAGGGAGAAGAGGGAGGATCAACATTGTAGGTGCAACTTCCCCATCACCTACCTAGGGAACTCTGCCCTTCTCCTCCCCAGAAATAATCTCACACTCAGCTCCTGTACATCAATATGATGGTGGGGGCCCTAGTATTACAATTAAAAGAGATTACTTGTACCGAGTATTTTCTCTTCCAGTATTATTTGAATGAATAAATGAATGCAAAGGAAGTTTTTTTTTAATATTTAATCTCACTAAAGCCCTCTCCAGACAGAAAATAAATTTCGTGCGAAGCGATGCGTTACTACGTGCCTACAAGGTCAAAATTACTGCACTCAAGTAGTGAGTGTGGTTTTTATTGACCAACTTTGACATCTTTGGTAAACCATCTTACAATGCCATGCGGCCACAAGCAACCAGTATGGTTAGGGCTTCCTTGTGACACCGCCAACGAAACTGGGAATTATGAACAGAGATTTGTCATCTTTAGGAAGTTATTAATTAAAAGATTCAAAAAGCTCCTGAAAGTGAGAAATAGATTTTTTTTTTTTTTTTTTTTTTTTTTTACCAGAGACAGACTCTCATTCGTTCTTCTTCATCTGGTCCCATCTGAACGGGAAGAAGGGCTCTAACAACACCCAAGTCGCTCAGCAGTTTTGCAATGTCAAGTTTGCTCTTATAAGAGATCACATACGTTTTTCCCGTAGCTCTTATCATCTGAAAAGGCAACATATTCATAGGTTAATTGCATTAATTATCAAGTTATAAGTTACAAAACAATTTTAGCACCAAAGTCCAAATTATTCAAAACAGAAAATAGTCAACCTATAACATATAATAGTCAACCCATGGCACGTAGACAAGCAGTCAACTTACTAGTAAATACGAGCATATAATTATCGATTAATAGCATTCGGTTAATTAAATAAAAAAGAATTTGGGAAAACAAGGTAAAGTATATCTTTCACTGGATCGCCCATACTAGACTTTTCTCAATATTCAAGCAGCAACTACGTGCCATGTACTCATTTCCCTGTATCGATGCATGCTTTTACTGCCATGAGTTTCCACGAGTTTCCATGTCACGAAATGCCTCAGTGGCATCTTGGCAATTTAAATAAGTTAAAAGTTCACAGTAGCCTCTGTGACAGAGTTTAGTGAAGAGAACGTAGTTACTATGCGTCGTCAGATGCGCGTTACCGTTATCATCACTCTGCAATAAACTAGAACACTTTGCAAGGTTGGTCTCCGCTGTGGTTAAAAAAAAATTGACAGCGCTGATTAAAGTGTCACTATCACCGATTGAAAAACGAACGAAAATACCATGGCGCCATGTAGCGGCAGTGATACTGTTAACCTTTACAGCTTGCCCTCAGGTTCACGAGGCCGTACCAAATTTTCAAACATTAAGGAAGTCGTGGCTTGTTTGTTTCGCTGCGCTCGCTCATTCCGCGTCGTCTCGCTGCGCTCGAGGAGATTTCTTGCTGCAACACTTATGATACAGACCTTCCACATAAAAAACGATCAAGCAAATTATGAGAGTGTAGTATGCGATATCGGTTATCTCGGGAGAAGGTCAGTATTATTTTTTTACGTCCAAGGAGTTGAGCAAAAAGTTAAGATCAAGCAATTTATCAGAAAAGCACTGTTTCTGATGACAAACGCTGATTTTCGTTCGCTTCGCTCACTCCATCAGCGCATACACCGTTTTAAAACCAAATCTATTGTTTTGATTTTTCCCTGCATCAAGTCAATTAATACAAAACCAATTTTAAGATGTATATGTGGTTTGTTGCGAAATACGTTGTCCGTGTATTCTTTTCCAGATCATCTCTCTTTGCTCGAGGAGGTTTTCATGAACAAACTATGACGTCATGAACAATCATCAAGAGGGTTTAAAAAAACTTTGACGTTAGTTTTTCAGGGTTTTTCGCATATTTGAGGGTGATAATATCAAGTTATAGCGATGAAAATAGGCCTATTAAAAGCGAAATTTAATTATTTTTCGTTTGGTCCTACTCCCTTCCTTGTAGGTGCCTTGGTTCCAGATGAGTAGAGGTACAAACACGCACGCACATCATACGTCCTAAATTATGTAGATGGCGTTGTGCATTCCTTCTCTTGGTGCAAGTAAGTGCTAGATAGTACTAAATAGCGCTAGATGTTGCCAGATTCTGCCTACTTTCAATCGGTGATAGTGCTACTTTAATGATGATTATTACGTCTGGATCAGTGCTCCCACTTATACAGGGATTTTTTCTTTCAAAGGGAAAAAATATTAAACAGGGAAAAGGGAAAAAATAGGGAAATTATGTTTTTTTTTCTGTAATTTTCTCTAGTGACTCACGATCTTCCCTCCATCCAGACCCACCATTTCGAAACTTCTACTCCAACAAACGCGTGTTATCATTTTAAACCCTTATCCAACCCCAATTTACGATTTGGTTAGTGTTTATTTCTGTTGCTGGTTTATAAAGGCTAAAATCACGAAAATTGTGGGAGTTACAGGCCTATTTCACAGGTCCATCACTTATAGGCAGCAACGGCAGGAGGACTAGTTCTAATAAAATAAGTAGTCGTTTGAATTTTATTTTTAATTTATTCTTAATACATGGCGTTTCCGTGCCATTAAAATGGGCAACATATAACCTTTTTTACATGTACCACCGGATCCCAAGAAAATTATGATTTTCAACTTTTCTTATTTTTCCAAATTACGTGCCTCGCTCACTGCAGCTAAACCAAAAACTTGTCCGGCCAACCAGAACATGGCCGTCCAAAAACGTGATCCGACTGACGCCTGAGATCTGTACAAACACTTCGGATCAGGCTGTCCGTGAAAAATTAAAAAAAAAAAACCATTACCAAACGGGCTAATATTTTTTTTAAATTAGGAAATATTAAAAATTAGTGGTTTAATGAAAGGAAATTAAATAAAGGAAGTAAAAAAAGGAAATTCTCTTTTGGTCAGGAAAAAAAAAAGGAAATTTTTCTATTAACTCGGGGAAATTCTGTAAGTGAGAAGTGTGAGCACTGGCTAGAATCCAGAGTCGAGTTGTTCGTGAGTCATGACCACACAAAAAATTGTAATTTTGACGAAATAGTAGCCACTTTTCCACACGACAAGGCCAAGATTCATACAAATTGCGGCATATTGGAGTACTCGTGGTTCACAAGCAACTCGCCCAGGGCAATCATTTTTGCTACAGCGATCCTTAGGCGAAACAAAAGGGTAAGGATAATGGTCGGGAGCTATTCGAACATGTTTGGCTGGGTTACCTTGACATATCTAACCCCACCAATTGTCATCATTTCTTAAGTATGTGTCCTAGATTATACTACTGTAATTAGAAGGTTGAAACCTATGTGAAAGCAAAAACAGTATGACATTTGGAGCAGGACCATAGCAAGCGTTGAAAATAAAGAGCACAAACTGCACTGCTGCACACGATGCCCAAGGAGAAAGTAAGTCACCCAACATGCAACCGAAATCATACGAAACGAAATCATAACGAAAACTCAACAAGTCTGCAATATTTAAAGACAGAACAAATAAAATTAGTGGCTACTGCAGACGTGTTCCCCATCTACATAATTAAAATCTTACGATGTGCGTGCGTGCGTGCGTGCGTGCGTGTTTGTACCTCTACTCCTCCGTAACCAAAGCACCTACAAAGATGGGAGTACGACCAAACGAAAGATAATTAAATTTCGCTTTTAATAGGCCTATTTTCATCGCTGTAACTTGATATTATCACCCTCAAATATGCGAAAGAACCTGAAAAACTAACGTCAAAGTTTTTTTTTAACCCGCATGATGTTTGTTCATGACGTCATAGTTTGTTCATGAAAACTTCCTCGAGCAAAGAGATGATCTGGAGCGAAGCGAGACGCAGCCGAATGAGCCGAAAAAATAACCTAAAAGGACAACGCATTTTGCAACACACCACATACAGCTCTTAAAATTGGTTTTATATTAACTGACTTGATGCATGGAAAAATCAAACCAATAGATTTGGTCAAACATTCGTGTCAAACATTCGTGTTTCTGAAGCACGGAGGTGCGTGGATTGAACGAGCAAAGCGAGTGATTTCCACGTAAAGTAAACCTTTTCAATGTGTGTCTCGCTTTGCTCTATCAATCTTTCATCTCTCACCTTCGTAGAAGATTACATCTGATGTGCTGCAGATGTTCCTCCAAATGAGGGATCATCAGAAAGTGAAGTAATAAGACGCCCATGGAAAAGTCTGTACTGAGCAGGGCGTGAAGAACAATAATCTTAAAATAAGTAAAACAAGAAAACCCATATAAAGTGTATACTAACACAAATTACAAGTGATGTGTGGTTCTTGGTGGTTACATTGATTCAGTCACGATTCTGAGGAAGCGTTTGTCATCAGAACAGCTGTTTTCTGATAAATTGCTTGATCTTTTTGCTTGACTTCTTGGACGTAAAAAAATATTTACCTTCTCTCGAGATACCCGACATCGCATTCTACACTTTTATAAATCGCTTGATCGTTTTTTATGTGGAAGGACTGTCTGTATCATAAGTGTTGCACCAAGAAAGCTCCTCGAGCGTAGCGAGACGACGCGGAATGAGCGAGCGAAGCGAGCGACTCCGCTAGACTACATAATTAAAATCATACGATGTGCGTGCGTGCGTGCGTGTTTGTACCTCTACTCCTCCGGAACCAAAGCACCTACAAAGATGGGAGTAGGACCAAACGAAAGATAATTCAATTTAGCTTTTAATAGGTCTATTTTCATCGCTGTAACTTGATATTATCACCCTCAAATAATCGAAAGAACCTGAAAAACTAACGTCAAAGTTTTTTTAAACCCTCACGATGTTTGTTCATGACGTCATAGTTTGTTCATGAAAAGCTCCTCGAGCAAAGAGAGATGATCTGGAAAAGGGTGCACGGACGACGTATTTTGCAACACACCACATACACATCTTAAAATTGGTTTTATACTAACTGACTTGATGCAGAGAAAAATCAAAACAATTGATTTGGTTTTAAAACGGTGTCAAACATTCGTGTTTCTGTAGCACGGAGCTGCGTGGATTGAACGAGGAAAGCGGGCGATTTCCACGTAAAGTAAACCTTTTGAATGTGTGGCTCGCTTTGCTCTATCAATCTTTTATCTCTCACCTTCGTAGGAGATTACAACTGACGTTCTGCAGATGTTTCTCCAAGTGAGGGATCATCAGAAAGTGAAGTGATAAGACGCCCATGGAAAAATCTATACTGAGCAGGACGTAAAGAACAATATTCTTAAAATAAGTGAAACAAGAAAACCCATATAAAGTGTATACTAACACAAATTATAAATTATGTGTGGTTATTGGTGGTTACATTGATTCAGTAAAGTACCTAAAGGAAATGTTTGCGCTGATTGAGTGAGCGAAGCGAACGAAAATCAGCGTCTGTCATCAGAAACAGGGCTTTTCTGTTAAATTGCTTGTTTTTTTTGCTTGACTCCTTGGACGTAAAATATAATTTATTGACCTTCTCCCGAGATAACCGATATCGCATACTACACTTATAATTTGCTTTTTTTATGAGGAAGGTCTGTTTGTATCATAAGTGTTGGAGCAAAAATTCTCCTCGAGCGCAGCGAGACGACGCGGAATGAGCGAGCGAAGCGAGCGACTCCGCTAGTTTACATAATTAAAATCATACGATGTGCGTGCGTGCGTGTTTGTACCTCTACTCCTCCGGAACCAAAGCACCTACAAAGATGGGAGTAGGACCAAACGAAAGATAATTAAATTTTGCTTTTAATAGGCCTATTTTCATTGCTGTAACTTCATATTATCGCCCTCAAAGAAGCGAAAAACCCTGAAAAACTAACGTCAAAGTTTTTTTTACCCGCATGATGTTCGTTCATGACGTCATAGTTTGTTCATGAAAACCTCCTCGAGCTAAGAGAGATGATCTGAAAAAGGATGCACGGACGACGTATTTTGCAACACACCACACATACATCTTAAAATTGGTTTTGTATTAACCAATGAATTAATGAATTGATGCATAGGAAAATCAAAACGATAGATTTGGTTTTAAAAGGGTGTCAAACATTCGTGTTTCTGAAGCACGGAGGCGCGTGGATTTACAGAGCAAAGCGAGCGATTTTCACATAAACTAAACCTTTTCAATGTATGTCTCGCTTTGCTCTATCGTAGGAGCATCGTAGGAGATTACATATGACGTTCTGCAAATGTTTCTCCAAGTGAGGGATCATCAGAAAGTGAAGTGATAAGACATCCATGGAAAAATCTGTACTGAGCAGGACGTAAAGAACAAAATTCTTAAAATAAGTAAAACAAGAAAACCCATATAAAGTGTATATTAACACAAATTACAAGTGATGTGTGGTTCTTGGTGGTTACATCGATTCAGTCACGTTTTTGAAGAAATGTCTGCGCTGATTGAGTGAGCGAAGCGAACGAAAATTAGCGTATGTCATCAGAAAAAGCGCTTTTCTGATAAATTGCTTGATCTTAACTTTTTGCTTGACTCCTTGGACTTAAAAAAAATAATATTGACATTCTCGAGATAACCGATATCGCGTACTACACTCTTATAATTTGCCTCGTCGTTTTTATGTGGAAGGTCTGTATGTATCATAAGTGTTGCAGCAAGAAATCTCCTCGAGCGCAGCGAGACGACGCGGAATGAGCGAGCGAAGCGAGCGACTCCGCTAGTCTACATAATTAAAATCATATGATGTGCGTGCGTGCGTGCGTGCGTGCGTGTTTGTACCTCTACTCCTCCGGAACCAAAGCACCTACAAAGATGGGAGTAGGACCAAACGAAAGATAATTAAATTTCGCTGTCAATAGGCCTATTTTCATCGCTGAAATTTGATATTATCACCCTCAAATAAGCGAAAGAACCTGAAAAACTAACGTCAAAGTTTTTTTAACCCGCATGATGTTTATTCATGACGTCATAGTTTGTTCATGAAAACCTCCTCGAGCGAAGAGAGATGATGTGTAAAAGGATGCACGTGGTCCTCACGTATTTTGCAACACACCACATATACATCTTAAAATTGGTTTTGTATTAACCAATGAATTGATGAATTGATGGATGGAAAAATCAAAACAATAGATTTGGCTTTAAAACTGTGTCAAACATTCGTGGTTCTGAAGCACGGAGGTGCGTGAATTGAACGAGCAAAGTGAGCGATTTCCACGTAAAGTAAACCTTTTCAATGTGTGTCTCGCTTTGCTCTATCAATCTTTCATCTCTCACCTTCGTAGAAGATTACATCTGATGTGCTGCAGATATTCCTCCAAATGAGGGATCATCAGAAAGTGAAGTAATAAGACGCCCATGGAAAAATCTGTACTGAGCAGGACGTAAAGAACAATATTCTTAAAATAAGTAAAACAAGAAAACCCATACAAAGTGTATACTAACACAAATTACAAGTTATGTGTGGTTCTTGGTGATTACACTGATTCAGCCACACTTCTGAGGAAATGTTTGCGCTGATTGAGTGAGAGAAGCGAACGAAAATCAGCGTTTGTCATCAGAAACAGCGCTTTTCTGATAAATTGCTTGATCTTTTTGCTTGAATCCTTGAACGTAAAAAACTAATATTGATCTTCTCTCGAGATAACTGATATCGCATACTACACTCTTATAATTTGCTCGATCGTTTTTTATGTGGAAGGTCTGTCATAAGTGTTGCAGCAAGAAATCTCCTCGAGCGCAGTGAGACGACGCGGAATGAGCGAGCGAAGCGAGCGACTCCGCTAGTCGTACATATTCATCAGTCCAGATTAAAAATTGTGCACTCCACTACATTATTATGGATAAAATATACAAAAAAATCCATAAATTGAGTGTGATAGCTGCTGCAGTTTACAGGGCTGGCCAGTAAGCATGTCAAGATTAATCAATTGCCATGCCTGGGTATCTCTGTTTTATTATGGTCGCAACCCCTCCCCCCCTCCCCATCCAACTTTCACTTCTCATGAAATCAGGGGGTGGGGGGAAACGTCTAGTGCAAATTTCAACCACTAGATGCCACCACCACAGGACAGCAAAACGTCTGCAAAAGTTAACTGACTCTGAGGCCCATCCTGCTTATCGGGTGTCTTAGTACAAATATAGCGGACGAAGGTAAAATTTATGACTTTTTCTAATTTTACATAATTTTAGTAAAACAGTTAAAACCAACACATGCTACTCCTAATAAGAGTGCTGCCAGGGGTCCGTGCCAATTTTGCCCACTAATTAATCCGGCCCAGTCACTGACTTTGATCTCATGATTCTGCCACGAATTTAATTATATTTTTTTTCTGTTTTGCTTTGAAATTGATTTATGGTTCTCCACTCCTTTCTCCTCCACTTAAATCTACATTATAAGTTCGGTGACATGGAACACTCTTATCAGGTCTCGAGCTTGACATTAATCCCTTCTTTCCTCTATTGTTTCCCCATAAACCTCCCATTGCATGACTATTTAACGCACAGTGGGAAATAATTTTCAAGGAGCACTCATCTCACATATTGCTGCCCAACTTAAAATTGTAGAACATAAACATTCACAAGAAGTGAATAATTTATGAATTAGACATTGCTAGTTCAGCTGAAACAAGGCCATGAAGCATAAAACAAAGCTCATAACTACAGCAAAGGTAAATAACAGAAATTCTGTAATTAAACGAAAACCAACCAAACTTTTCTTCATACTAAAATAACACATTTATAATCCATAATATAGCTGTTGACCTTTATAATGAGCTACAAATTGAAATCGAAAATGCATGCCTTCATGTGGAGGAAATATAGTACTTGTATGTATCATAGAACACTTTCATGGAGAATTAACACACAATAAAACCCCTAACCTGTTCAAGATTAAGTTCAAGTACTATTTAACCATCAACCATGTTAATGATTAATCATTAACCTGTACCTTTCACAACAACATATGAAAATAAGATCACAGTGACATGTGTCCACGTGCGATCTTAAAGCTTGCAATGCAAAAATATAAATTGTGTGTGAGGTTGACAAGTATGATAAATTTAACCTGCGATGGCAATAAACTCAGTCACAAAAGAAATTCTTACCGCTCCAACTCCGTCATACTGACGAAGCAATAGCCCAAACATTTCACGAACTAGGGTGTTTGACTCAAGCATCGATTCTTCTGCCCACTGTATGATTGTCTTTATTAGGCCCTCACGGAAGATATCTGAAACAGTAGGTATAAAATTGAATTAGTGATTATAGGAATTCATATTTTCATCAGATACACCTGGTGTTTTTCTTATTTATGAGAGAAAAGCCAATATGTTTGATAGGATGTCTATATAACACCTGCAACATACCTTCAGCAGAAGGCTTTTCTTCACTCTCTTCTTCTGCTGCAGTTACTTCGGTTTTTTGCTTGACAAAACTTATGAGTCTTTTCAGCTTTTCTGTCCAGGGTTTAGCCTCTGTTTTTTCAACTTCACCTTCTGCTTCAGCTTCTTCTTCTTTTTTCACACTAATTTTCTTCATGAGTTCTGCATGAAAGACATTAAGTTGCTCACGCAATTCTTCATTGAGCGGGCACGACTCAGAATCTTCCTCTTCTATATTTTTAAAGGATACTACAGTTGTCATCTGTAAATTCAAGCAATCAAATTGACTTTGCTGTGGAATGGGTGGCTACAAAAAAAAAATAATATGGTGGCAGGCTCTAAAATTCGTCTGTTGATGCGAGAGAGTTAAAAACAGGAGCTTTTGCTCAGCTTTACTGAACATTCTGAACTGCCAACAGACAACATTCAAATTTTGTTCCTTCCTTGCCCTAGCAACCCCAAGTCAAGCAAATCAGTCATCCCTACAGACAAGCATCTCATCATTATTAGTGCTTTAATTTATTGGAGATGTTTGTCTGTAGGGATGACTGATCTGCTTGGCTTGGGGTCGCTAGGGCAAGGAAGGAGCAAAATTTGAATGTTGTCTGTTGGCTGTTGAGAATGTTCATTAAAGCTGAGCAAACGCTCCTGTTTTAACTCTCTCGCATCAACAGACGAATTTTAGAGCATGCCACCAAGCAAAAGAAAAGTCCCAAGGTGCACCACGAAGCAAGCATAGGTCATAGTGATCAACTGCCAGCCCTCTGAACGTTGGATCGAATCTCGTAATCGTTTATAATAGGTTAACAAGTCGTCTGAGGACACAAAAAGGATGAACTTATTTTTAATCTGATAAGGCTGAGTATTCAAAAAAACTGGTTTCATCGTTCGATTTCCAGGCAGTGACAAAAAGTCTCAACAACAACACCAAAACAACAAAAACAATGTCGACAAGATTGTATCCAAGTGAACGAGTTATGAAACGACCTCTATGTCATTTCTGGAAAATAAAAAAAACCACGCGACTTCAAAATGGCATGTAGCACCAAATTTCGTGCTGAGGCTTGCGCAATGTTGTGGCGCCATTCACTTTAGGCCTAACCCTGGTGCAGTAGGTTTCTGCAAGCTGTGGAACTCACTCTTGAAAATGACGACCACAAGAAGTCCTTCAAAACAGGGCCAGCTACGTTCCGACTTGCACCCAAACGAATAGTAGTAGCTGGCATAACTCATTAAACCAGTGATAATGGGTAGACAAGCCTAGACTTCTGCATTTATTGAGGAACGCACCAAATTTGACACAGATGCTAATTTAGATATATTGATGAAATCTGGATACAGGACCAACTGAATTTCTCAAACCGGAAGTGCTTATTTTTTGCCATGAACCAAACCAAAACATTGCTTGACCAGTACCCATTTATAGGGAAAAATGTTTAAAAATGTGGCACATCATACATTAATACTACTTTCACATTTCAGTGTATGGCAGCGCTGATGAAAGATAGCTTAAGGGCTTCAACGAAGGACCAAGGTCAAATTTTGGACGAAAAATTACATTTTTGTCATTTTCCGCTAAACCATTGGTTTTCCAAAAAAAAAATCATATCTCAATATAATTAAAAGAAATCTAATTTCAAGCTTTTTGTGTCGCCAAAATAAATTCGCTAGGTTCAATGTTTGGTTTGAAATTGCTTAAATATTATCTGAATAATGGCACTTTTCTTTTCAATCATAATATATTCATAACGACTTTAGAAGCTGACTTTGTACTGTGCCATTACTAGTCTTGGAAATGGATGTAGATAGGATCATCTAAGAAATGTAGATGTCCTTTATTTAATAAAGACAAATAAAATGGTTTACTGTAATTATAGACTGAGCCATAATTGCTCTTTACGTACTGATTAGGGCATAAGCATTTTCACATAGCTGAAGCAAGCTATTTTATAAACTCTGTCAAGAAAATTTCCTCCTTTCAGATAAGACTTAGTTACATTATAATACAGGCAAATTAACCCCTTTTATTGTAAAATTTCAAACTAATTGATATGTAATTTTTTTCCCCCGCAAAAATGTTCATGTTGGTATCCTGTCGAACAACATAGTAAAATTCCCCGAAAATCGCACTGGTGCGTTGGCCGGCATCTTGGAAAATGGTCGCTACTTTTCATTTTTTTTTGGCCATAACTCCTTAACCGCTAGAATTTGAAAGTGTAGTGTGAAGCAAAAATGTTCAGCACACAATTCTGGACAAGAAATGTGATCTACATCTTTTAGGTAAAAACCACTAAAATTGTTTCTTACTATCTGTAAAATACTATACCCCCAGTATATATGCTAATCGTTTCAATTTGGTTTTTCCTACCCGAACTACTCCATATCCCTTTAATTTTAATTACCAGCAATGCAATGAGGTTCCCCTTTCAGCCACTAGGAGTGCCAGTGACGCTTCTAATAATCATCTGTTCCAGCCATTGTTACCCACTTTTCATTTTGGGTATAGTAGTGAACGGACTTTTCCGTGGTTTTTCGTGGTGATCTATTCTTTCCATCAATTCTAACCAAAATTGTGTAATTTATGTAAGGACCGTCCTACACCCATTTAAAGGTGGAGAGGTAATGCCGTAGCTGCTAAAGCGTATGGTGATTTTCGTTTTCAAAGTGTTCTTGTCAGCTTTCTACTAGGCCCAGCCCTAAATGGACATGCTTAGAGTATTCTGATAGGTGGGGGATGTACTCTTTCCATCAATCCTAATTATTTTTTCCTAATTTGCCTGGATTATTATTTGGTTTAATTATAAATTGCGTAGTAGCCAACGTTCAACGTCAAAAGTCAGTTGGACAATGAACAACATAGTTGACCATAACTCATTAGTTAATCACAACAAAACAGTTTTATTAGCAAAATACATCTTCACTTAACACCCGCAAACGTTGATTCTCTCACTCAAAGCTCACACATTATCATCAGTCCATACTGACAGGAAGGACATCGTAAGCAGGCTCTACATGGAAACTTCGCCAGCCCACAAGCAGCTTCATCCAGATGGCTACCTGTTTGCACTCTTACGGCAACACAAATGGGAGAAGGATTTTCTACCCATATTATGCGATAACCAACTTTCCGTCGCCAAACATTTACTGGCAGAAAGGTATCAGTCAGAGCGCAACAATATTCAAAACATCACTAGGCATGGAATGACTTCTTAGTTTCAAACCACTTTGTAAAGGTCATATTCCTTCAGTCTTTAGATGCAAGTAGCTTACATGTTCGTAGCTAGAGAATCACTCAGTCTTCCACCATTATAGAGATAAAATACAATTCCAACTATATGTCAGACAGCTTTACAGGGTTTGATATGAATTTGAGTCTGCGCAGACGGGCTGGTGTCTCTTCACACAAGATCTGACCTCTCTTCAGCTACAAGCAGCTTCACTGAAAGTGTGGTCTATTTTCATCCTTTAGCAAGCTACAGAAAATGGGTTTGTCTTTGTCTTACCCTTTAGGAAACAACTAAGTATCGTCAGCATTCACACAAAAACTGGTTGTTTTTTTCAGTTTATGGAAATCTGCGAGTCTTCGTAGGCCATTTTAGACCACTTTTGTGACTACTTTAGCCCTAAAACTAATACACCAAAAGGATGTATGTCTTCTTAAGTATTTAGAACTTTGTGTTAATACGGTTTCCCCAAAGTAGTCAGATTCCTCAGATTTCAGATACAGTAAAGGAGTACACGTTTTATCAAGTAATGCATACAAAGAGAAGGCCTCACTCCTACTAAATATTTAAAGACCAACAAAATATTTTTCTCTGCAATGACTGTTCAGCAGAGAGGCTCTGCCTTCTCCTACTTAAAATGCCCGTGCTGAGTATCTGGTTCAGTCTCTATATTATTGACATAACAGCGAAAGAATCTGACTCCTCTTCAGTTTATGAATACTCTATGAAGGCTACACAGACAAGGTTTAGCACCACCTACTCATCTTGTTAGCACTTGCACATATAGGCCTAATATGGCTCTTCCGTTTAGCTTTAAAGGATTCTGTTCCTTAGTGTAGGCGTGATTGTAGCCTGTAGGATATGGGTCTTCTTCAGCCATAAAGTAAGATCCTGGTCTTATTCAACTGTTAGACGGCTACAATACAGGATTTTGGTTTTCTTCAGCTTAGCAGCTGTGTAATGTAGGATCCATCCATTAGGCAGCTGCAACGCAGGACAAATATTTTCTAAGCTGTTACGTAGGTATAATACAAGATAGTGTTCTTCTTCAGCCGTTAGGCAGCTACCGGGCCTACTTTAGCCATTAGGCAACTATAATGCAGGATCCAGATCTTAGGAACCATCAATCAGGGTCCATCAATTAAGCAGCTATAATACAGGATCTGGGGCCAATTTCAGCTGTGTAGCTAGATCCAATACAGGGTCCTCTTTAGACATTACGCAGCTGCTATACAAGAACCAGCTATTCTTTAGCTCTTCTCTTATGCCATTAGCCAGTTACATTGTAGTATACAGAGGCAGCTATATTTTAATATACGGACGCAACTACATTACAAGATTGTAGCTCTTTTACAGCCATATAATTTCTATATATAAACCTAACGTCCTTAGTTGTTTTGAATTTTGGTTGGGGTGGGAAGTTGTCTTCAGCTTATGAGTTACTTCACAGGCAAGTACGACCATCAGGTGGTAACTCATACTGTTGGAGTGAAACTGAACTAATGGCTCGTTTACGCAAAAAGGCCTTCTCGCTCGCCGAAAGCTATTTGCTAGTTAACAGATATTTATTTATGATTAGTTTCCCGTTGCTACTAAATGAATGCTGTAATAGATAACAAATTGTATGTATTATAAATAACAACACGGATAAAGAACAAAGTGCTACAGTAATTTTAAACATTGCTACACGATTGTTGTCATTTCACGCTATTTCCAAAATTTGTTATTCTCCCTCAAAGTACAGCTTCTAGCAAGGATCAAATGTCGGTAGAATAAATAGCTTCTCGCAGCGAGAATTCAAAATCCAACATGGCGTCCATTTCATGGTTATCGCATCGAAGACAAACCATCGAATGCCGGCATACAAAAAACAGTCCGTCGTCTTGTGCTGCAATAAAAATTGTTTTCTTGTTGTCATAAATCGACGCTTAAATGTTGCAAGCATCGTAAGCCGTGTCACGAGGCATGAGGAGAAGATTTGCGTCTGCGTCGTTGCCATGGTTACTAATACGAATAGACAACTCGAAAGCCGCATACTCCGGTAAAGGCGAGAAGCAGCCATCAGATTTAGTATTGATCAAGTAAAACCTAGTGAGCGAGAAAACTGTCGTTGCATAAACGAGCCCTAAGGGAAAGCTGTCGATAGCTATCACTTTGAGTAGGTCACGTGATTGCCGTGACACTCCCATTTATAGGACAAACAACATAGTTCGAACAACAATGAGTCACCCATTGTTGTAGCTGTGCTTACAGCATGATCATAACATGCGTTCACTTCCTGCATGTACTCCAAGTTTGTACTCCACTAGGCCATGTGATGCCATAGTTGCTGATTATGTCACAATCTCTCACAATTGCTAATCATCCCACTGAACCTAGAGATTATTTTATGGGACAAACGCAAATGTTTAGCAGAAAATGATAAAAATATGGTTTTTCGTCCAAAATTTGACCTTTTGACTTTTGTTTGACCCCTTAAGCCAACCTTCAGTCAGGGCTGTCATACCCAGATGTGTCAAGAGTAGTATTAAGATAAGTTGCACCACCTTTTAAACACTTTTTCCCATTGATGAAGATTGGTCATTCTATATTTTGGTTTGGCTCATGGCTAAAAAGATGCACTTCCTATTTCCACTTCCGGTTTAAGAAATTCAGTTGGCCCAATATCCAGATTTCATCAGTATACCGAAGTTAGCATATATGTCGAATTTGGTGCATTCCTCATTAAAATGCAGCAGTATCCTTATGTTAGTGGGTTATCTAACCCACTATGAGATTCCTGTAGTTAAAGTTCATGTTAAACAAAGAATTTCGAGTGTTCCCTGATTTCACGCGATGAACTTATCATCTCCTTTAAGAGCATAGCCCTCATGAGGCTACATTTTAACAATAGTAACTTTAAGCGACATCAGCGTTCAAGACAAAAGCCTGTGGCCTTCCTTGATATGGGCGAAGAAACTGAATTTTGCTTTGAAAATTCTGAATCATGTTAAACAGTTAATTATGCGAATTGCAAAACTCAGACAACAAATACTCATTGTTTTGCAAATTTTAGACGAACTTGAAAGACACTTGACATTCACTCGTGTGACCAATAATGTTCGTCTTTTTTCAGGCTTCTTCCTTGTTAGATGTTTCGAGATTTACATCAGCACATCTATCAGGTGATTTTAAATCTCTAGGACAGTGGTTTTCGAATGGTAGAATACCGGTCTGCGGCGAACACCTGGACAAAAACATGAATTTACTGCAAACGCTTACTCGTTGCCACGTGCTAATCGCCCGGCGCTACTGCTACATTGAGCGAGCTTATCACTTGTGGGGTCCTGGCTGTATGTGTTGGCGTCTAAAAGCGAGTCCAGTGGTGGTAAGCGATCAGACTAGGCGTGGTTACATCAACAAACGAAACCCATGGTGATGATAACAACCAAATTTCATTACAGGTTGATTTTAAACAAACAAATTTTAAGTAGCTGTTTGTTTATAATTTGTCGTAATCTTACATTACAAAGCAAAGTTTCACAGCCAAACGATGAGTATACCGAAAAAGCAAAGTACGCAAGAACGCCATCAATGAAAACGAGCGAGGGCAAACATGTTAATTCTTTTGCAAGCAAAAAGTTGAAATTATGCATTTGCTCTGCACCGTCATTTAACGCAAGTCTTAAATGACGTCATGTACGAAGGGCAGGGTTTTTCTTTCACACGGTATGGATCGCTGAAGCCACAAAGCAATATACTGGGTGTGTGTGCGGAAGAGGAGGGAGCAGTGGACGGGAAATGTCCGTGTGTTGGGCGGGCGGTGTGTTGGGTGGAGCGCTGCTCTTGGCATTCTATTGCTATAATAACTAAAAGTATTGAGGAAGGTCAGCACGTCTGTTACCGTTAAGCATATGAGTAGGCTACACATTAACTGAACCTAATAGATATTTCTTTTGGAAGAGGGAAAGGCAGCACTTAATTCAACTACCCATCCAAATTCAACTACGCATAGTAAAGGAAGGGAAAGATAGGGACGGATAAGTTGAGAGGAAGACAGGGGAGAAGGAGGATGGGAGAGCACACAATTAATTGTATCGATGGTCATTGTTGTGTATTGCTGCAAGTCAAAAAGTAAGAGGCGAAGCAAAAGAGGTGGAGGAAAATCGGAGTATTACAGGAATGTTATACGCGTCACAGTGAACATTCAGGCAACACCAAGAGAAAATTGGGAAACAACCATGGGCATAACGCATCCCCGGGCAAAGCTGGGTACACCTGCTAGTCTCTTGCGAAATTACAAGAAATTATAAAGATGAGGCTTCTTAATAAGCAATAGTGGTGTCCCCCTGCAGATCTGAATTCATGTGCACGTGTGTCAACCTACCTTTGTGAGACAGAAACTGGATTGTTGCGCTCCACTGCGAGTTGCATTGTCCTCGATTGAGCCACGTATTGACAAGCTTTCGAAAACTAAACAGGCCCATTGTCTCACTGCACATGCTTTTTTTAATTTAAGAAAAAAAAATTCCTAAGCTTATACTCCGTACGCGATTTGTAAACTGGGCGTGGCTCGCGAGCAGCATGATTGTAGCGTACATTTTCCTGGAGTCGGTGTGCCTTGTGGTTATCTACAGACCGCATCAAGGCTTGTCTGAGCGCGATCATGGTCTTGTTATTTGATGACATTTTTTAAAATTTTTATTACAGGCCTTCTCCAACAATAAGGAATCGGGGGGAATCGAAGACAAATAAAAAATATTTTGGGAAGGGGGGGTTAAGATAAACTTCAGGCTGGATTCCCAAAAAAAGAAAATACTTTTTTTCTTACAGAATCTCATTTTAGCCTCGGTTATCCTTCCACTTACTGTCGTAATTTCCGTCTCGGGCCCTTTCAGCAGTGGCGTATATAAGAATGGTGGGATAAAAGGGCTCCCCCCCCCCATATCGTGCCGTGGGGCATAAAATCTTTGGAAAAATGTATGTATTTACTATTTTCTTTAAAACATTCGCCACTGCCTTTTGGGTATTTCTTCTCCCCTGACTACTCCCTCCCTCCTTGTATTTTGGGTCAGACGATAATAAATAATAAAAAAAAAAAACGTAGGTTTTAAGTTTTAATTCATTGCGGAGCTAAAAAAAAAAAAGCTAAGGAAGGAAGTGTGTTTTACTTTGAATGTTGTAACAATTTATTTGTGAAATTGTACAAATCTCAGATCTTTTCATTTTTGGCGGTTGTGAAAACAACCGTTTGTTTAGCTCTGAAAAGAGCTGTTTCTTTCACAGCCAAGCTAGGTGGTTGCAGAAAGTGGGGGAATAAATCCAGTTCGGAAAAGAAGCATGCCATCTTTAACAAAACCATCCTGTCTGCCGGTGTGTTTGTAGCAAAATGAGTCTTCGGCCCTTTCCGATCGGAATAAGGCGACCATTCAAGCCGTCATTTGCGCAATCAGCTGTGAGTCCGGTGCGCCTTTTCTTTAGCTGCCATTGGCGTTCGCGCCCGTGATGGTCATGGTCAATGATCCAAGTTTCATCCAAATAAATAAATACTGTAAATGAGACGGATTACTTCTTAAATGTCGTACCTGACGTAAAAATTGGCGATGCTGGGCAACAATTTCTGGACGCTTTTATGTAAAATTTCTGTTGTTGCATTTTCCGTATTTCATCCTAAAGGCGGATTCCCACCGCCTTTTCCGTTTTCATTTCGGAATCAGAATCGGAAAGGAAAAATTTTACGTCTACCTAAAACAACGAAACCGTTCCCACCGCGGAAAGCAAGCTTTAGCGGCCATCCAATCATACAACGCGTTTAAAAATCCAAGCCTGTCACACGAGTAGCCAACCACAATGGAGCTTAGTAATATGTCTTGAGCACGTGAAAATAAACATGGCGGAGTCGCGGGAGCGCTTCGCAGTTGACCACTTCACTGTCTACATTCATCCAACTGCCCGTATGTAATTTAATAATTAGTATTTTTTGATTTACAGGTCTCAACCGCCAAACGTTTCGTGCCGTAGTGTTGAGCGGCTCGAGCCACATTGTCTTAAATTTTGGTATTGTCGTATACTGTCGAGTGTTTTGCCAAAGCCCCGGAATGAGGCTGCTCTGGACGGTGGTCAACGTCACAATGGTTAGCACGTAGCCTCCGTCCCCGGGTGCCTACCTATTCAACGGCGACCGGGGCCAAGTTTATGGCGGTAGCTAACAGACTACGATCTGCCCGCGTATCTAGGCCACAAGCTATTTTTTTTGTTAATCACACAATGGGTTTTTCTAAGCTGATAAGCAAGTTACCTCCTCGTTTTTCTCAACTAAAATATCAATCGCTTAACAGGCATCCATCTTTGTTGGGCTGGCGATCGACTGCAGTAGTGTGTCACGTGGGAGCAACTGCGCGCTATGACTGGCTTTCCGATAAGCTTTCGTTTCGTTTCGTTTCGGAAAAAGCTAACCAGGTTGGAGTCAACTTTCGGATCGGAAAGGAAAAAGAAAAAGTCTCGCGCATGCTCTGTTGAGTCGTTGCCGTAGCAACTGCCTAAACTTTTCCGATTCCGATTCGAAATCAAAACGGAAAAGGCGGTGGGAATCTACCTTTAGTTGCTTTTTCATGCCACGGAAGTTCTCCCATCTTTAAACCCACAGATTTGAGAGTTTAGGTCTTCGATTTGAACTTGGCCAAAACATAATCAAGATTTGGATAATTACCTTCGAATTTCAGTTATTGCTGCTCGAGCGGCTGACAGTTGAAAGTCGTCCAAGCTTGTTACCGTTGGCGCCTTTGGCCGTTATTTCGTTGCTGTTATGAACCGCGGAACAGTAGCTTCTGCTGCGGCTGGAGTGGCACTTGTTTCGGCGAGTAGTTGCGGGCCTTCGTTAACTTTTTGTTTAACATAACTGAAAGAAACCTTTGTTACATCCGAAGATTCTTGGGAAACGGCGTTCTTGCTCTTTGTTGGTTCCTTGCTTTGCAGATAACAATAGACATTCCAAATAATTTCCCTAGTTGGCTGTGAATCATTTTACCACTTTTCCCGATTGAAGACGCGTTAATAGACGCCATTTTGTGACTGCAGCACTGGCGGGTTTTTTTTACCCATGATGCTACGCGTGGTGTTGTACTGGAGTGGGCAATCGATATTTTTTTTAAGCCACGCCCAGTTTACAAATCGCGTACGGATTATAGATTTGAGTTGCTTTCAATCTTTTAACCTTAACGTTTTCATACAATTCGTTGTGAAAATATTTGGTTTCTGTTGCAAGTCGAGAATTAAACCTCCCCCGCAAGGTTCACCCTGGCACCGCCAAAGTAAAATTACCGGTCCACCGCCACATGAGAACCACTGCTCTAGGAGGCCCACTGACACAAACTCCACTGGTAGTCTATGACTTGATGCTCAGCTAGTTTTTAAGAGTAGGCCGTGGATGAAGAAGTACGCTGATGGCAGGATGTGCATTTGAGGAATTCCTTCCTCTTCAAAGTGTTTTATTGTGATGCATTCAAGTGCTAGAAGGTGGTTATTTCTCTTCGAGTTGGATACAAGTAGGATATCTGTGTTCATGTGCTATATTGTGGCTTGGTGGATGGCTTGTCATTTATTTTTTGGTCTATTCTACTTGTCGCTGTAACATGTTATTATAGATCTCTCATGTTGACGCCTCTCCTCGTTTCGCCTACATAAATTGCTTCACACTTCCTACACGGGATCATTTTGGCCCCATATGATGATTTGAGACATGGCATCGTATGGGTGCCATATTGAATTTTTTCAAACGGATACAAAGTCAGTTCCATACATCGTTCAGTGGTATTTCAAAAGAATATTACCATCAAATTTCATTTGTTTGTTCACGGATTTAGTCGTAACTGCCAAAAACCATTTTTTGACGTCATTTTGGGCCACCATCTTGAATTTCACAAAAACTGAGAGGACCTTTCTTGATGATTATGTTGTTCTGAATATTTGTAATCAGCTTGTGTTCAATCTGATGAACGATTTAGAAGTTACAAGCCCAAAACCATTTTTGGACGTCATTTTGGGCGGCAATATTGGATTTTTATCAACCGTAAAAACCAAGCATGCCGTTAGTAGTATTTCAAAGAGTAATAGTAGTAGTAGTATTCCTACCAAATTTCATTCGAATCGGTTCATGTATTTAGCTGTAAATGTCGAACAACATACAAAAACGGATATCTAGACACACGCTAGTGTGTCGTGCCAAGTTAGGAAACAAACATCACAACAAACATCACATCAATTCAATTGTCGAGGTTGTAAACCATTGTAGAGCGACGCCATAGCGTTAGTGTCTTAGATCTTAGTTGGGGACATTTCAGGTTCTTGGGAAAAAATAATAATGCGGTACAAATGCTTAAATTGTGTTGAGATCGAGAGCAATGACCCACCTGACAAAATTAACACGTGTAGGAATGCCAGCCTAGCTGCTTTCAATGCCAAATGCCAATGCCCTCAATAACGTTGATAATGTGTTACTAGTTACTAGCTAGCCAGTCCGCTCATCCCCATGTTAAATCCCATAGGGTGATAATTCATCAATATCGAGATAACGGGAAGGCTTCCAGCTATGAAATTGGATGAATGGGTGCAGTACAATACGAACTGCGCAACTTTTATGTTTTGAAACCTGGAGGCGTAACGAGGATGGCATGGGAGGGTGCGTAAGTATGAAAATATTGTTATAACCAATGTAACCATTGTAACAGTGACAACGTGTATACTGACGTGCGTGCCTAGACACACACACTAGTGTATCACGATAAATCTAAAAAAAGTTGCAAAGAAATTGTATTCACGTCCAATTCACGAAAAGTAAACCAACTGTAACAACAAAGCAAAATAAACAAAGCCAAAAACTGGTAAAGAGACCACCAAGTTGAGAGCGGTTCGGCCCTTCAAAGGAGTGATATCAACACACCAAAACTAAAAAAACAAATTACAACAAAATTAAAACCAAACCAAAAGCCAATAAATAGGTGACTAAGTTGAGAATGGTTCAGCCTATAGGCAAAAGGTAGTAGCAAAGTATTGAAAACCAATTTCTTGTTGACGTGGCACTTTATTGCAAATCTGCACGGTTGAGCCTAATACACAATTAAAAAAAAAGAGTGATTTCATATCAAAAACCAAAACTGGTAAAAGGGGCCGCCAAGTTCCGAATGTTTCGGCCCTTCAAAGGAGTGATATCAAGACACCAAAACATTCGCCAACTTAATCGCACCGAATAATACTTTATACGTTAAACGAAAACTTGAACATTGCTACCGAAAGTAGCCTAGCAATGTTCTAGTTTTCATTTAACCTTCGAATTATTACGCGGTGCGATTAACTTGGCTAATGTTTTGGTGTGTTAATATCACTCCTTTGAAGGGCCGAACCATTTGAAACTTGGCGGCTCCTTTTACCAGTTTTGGTTTTTGATATGATAGACACATAACAGCAAAATGTCAAATCGTCAATTAGAACAGGTGCTCATTCGTGTCTCTCACTCCGTCAATAAGACTTAAATAAGATCTAAAAAGAAGCATTACATTCCAGGTCCACTGTTAAGCTATTCACGATCCATTTCCAAGTCATGTTTAGAGCTAGACTCTACCTGTTCATTGGGAGGACAGCGGAATTCTCTCGTCTTTTTAGCGGCAGTGGATGCAGGCAGATCTGACGCCTTGATTTCCAAGTATCTGGCCAACTGATCCTAAAAAAAAAAAAAAAGCAGCAAAATTAACATAATACACATTCGTAGGGTGTTCTCAAAATCTGTTCTTGCAGAACTTCTCCCTATATTAGTAATCGTCATGGTAAATTCGAGTATGTGCTCCTTTATTGCATGATTTCTTTCTGACGCCACTAAAATGTGTAACCGCATACAAACATTTAATTGCGTTTTTCTCTTCTGTGTATGTTCTGGCCTTAGATTTGTTGAAATAATTCTACCTCAACAAGCTAAGATCGTGAATAAAACCAAATTATCTGAAAAGGGGAACTAAGAAAAAAAAACATCAAAGCAGTGAATTTAAAATGAAGTAAACGAATAATCAGTTTAATCAAATGCAGTTCAATTGCATCAATTAACTCCTATCAATTCCCAAGCACGGATGATCCAAGTTACATTTCGAACATAATTATAATCATGAAAAAAAAACTTATTTACCCTATTTCTTTGAATAAGTGTCCAAGAATTTATTATTTTCTGTTGTGCATTTATTCACTCGACTTACCGCTTATAACTTTTGAAAGCTGAGAAAAGAACAATTTTTTCCCTTGTTGGCCTAAATAAAGGTTGAGCATGCTTACGTAAATGTAGGCTAATGTAAATAAAAAAGTACTACAACATGTAATATTTTTATGTCGGCAAGTGAAGCAACAATTCAAACGAAAAAACTCAACGCTTTAAGGCAGAGAGGGAATGACATCCAATTGTCAAGCAGTAATAAAAGGTAATTTGGGCATAAACCACGCCAGTTAAACTCAGATTGGGAAAGGATACAATAAGTTAATTATAGGACAGAACCTAAAAGCAACCATAACGAAAATTAAAATAAAATACCTCTCGTGCAGGAAAGTGTCAGGAAAATGGCCAGCGTGAGTTTCATCTATCGAACCTGAACACCATCCAGTTGTGTCAACTCATTTAATTCCTGCGTTGAGCCATTCTAGAAGCTTTTTACCAGGTAACACGATCTCGGATTTACTTTTAAGCCCAAAATATTCAGGCCTTTTTTACCGGTCTAGAATCTCTCTATTTCGCAATTCGTTTGTCAATCTGTTCATCTCCTAATCTAGACATGGCCCAGCCTGGTAACAGCAACTCAGCAGGGTTATGATTTAAAAAACTAGTTTTGAAAATAGGAGGAGTAGTGCTGCCACTAAGGGCCCCCGCGCACACAGCGGCTTGGCTTACGAGAATGCTTACGGTATATGTGGCAACGCGCACTTGGCCGCAGCTGCTAGCCTGTCGCCGCGGCCACTGGGATACCGGACGGCGTGCAAGCAGCCACAGGGCGACCGTACTTGATCCGTATTCATTGTTAACCGCATGGCCGAGAATTATTAATGAAAAACGGACGTGGCCGCGCGGCATGTCGCCGTGTTTTTTGGCCGCGATGACCACTGTTCGCGCGACCTGGCCGCTCAGTGTGCGGGCGGCCTAAGTGTCTCAAGCGGAGTCCGGAGCACAGCCCCAGACGCTGAAGCATTTTACGCTATTTTAATGTCCTAGCGACACGACTACAGGTGGAAGCGAATCAAAAGCATAAACTGTTTTAATGGTTGTAGGACACATAGGCATTGGACAATGAGGCACCTTACATATAGGCACCCCAATTTAGGCACTGAAGAAATAGGCACTCAGACAAATAGGCACCCAGACAAATAGGCACCTGGACATAGACACCGGACAAACAGTCACCAAGTTGTTGTTTTTTTTTTAATTGGGATGGATTGCAAAGTGATCTTCCAAATTTGTTTCTTTCCACTTCTTACTGTTAACTGCATTTAAAAACTGCTGTATCTTATCACTAAGATCCATTTAGTAGTATGCGCTTCAGGTTTTAAAAAGTGGAAAGAAACAAATTTGAAAGATCCCTTTATTCTTTCCCCCTCACCTCAGAGCCCAACTTTTCCACAAGAATAAGTCCTAGATTTAAAACAAACGACCCAAGGCAATCCATCCCAAATTAAAAAAATAAAATAAAACTTGGTGCCTATTTGTCCGGTGCCTATTTGCCAGGTCCCTATTTGTACGGGTACTATTTGTCCGGGTGACTATTTGCCCGAGTGCCTATTTGTCCAGTGCCTAAATTTTGCTGCCTATATTGGGGTGCCTATATGTACGGTGCCTAATTGTCCAGTGCCTATGTGTCCGCGGATTAATGCCTATTTCTGGCCTCCAGTGAGCACATTGTCAAGAAATTGTCAAGCAAATTTCGATGATTTTTTTTCCATTCGTTCTTCACAAAATTTAGTCTGGTTTGCTAAAAACTTAACTGTGACAAAATCATGTTTTTTTTAGACATTTTCTTTGCAAGTTAAGTTAACCAATTTCAATTTAGAATTATACAAACAGATCCATAGCTAGCCATTGAGGATTGGGTGTTGGCTTAAATATACATTTTGGACTTTTCGGCTATAATGAATGATGATAAACTCATGTGTGCCTGCATGGCAGTAGGGGAGGGGGGGTCAGGCTAGGGGTGAACCCTGCCCCGCGGAGCCAGAAAAAAAATAGACTATCGAAAGGTGAAAAATAGTGAAATATTTTGACCAGTTTTATCCCAAACGATTGGGCCTAGAGGTATTATTGTAAAAACTTCCACATTTTAAAGCAACAACATGCTCTAGTTATTTTTTTAAATGGAGCGTCGAAAGATGAAAAGAAAAATGCAGGTTTATTCAGGTTTGTCCAAAACAACCTGAGTTTTCTCCCTTGATTCAGGGTAGCTTAAGGTAACTTTGGCCCTCGTTTGGTGACCTTTGGGATAGCTTTAGCCTTTAATTTGGGATCTTATGGACTCTTACCATCAAATTTTAAATGTTCGAAAGTTTTTAAAATTCTGAACAAGTTTGTTTTGGAAAAGTGTAGTTGTTTCTGCATTAATACAAAAGGATCTTCAAATCGTAGTAGCGATAGGTTAACAGAAAGAGGACTACAGCAAATCAAACTAAATTTTCCAACTCATTTTTAAATTTTATCAACTGTATCCGGTTTTAATGAAGTACGGATTAATGACATTCTGATTTGACTAAAACCATGGCAGTGATGGACTAGCAGACGAACTAGTAAACCAAATAGGCAAGTCTGCAGGAATTTTTAGGTTATTTGATATCACAATTTCAGACGGCGAAAACTTGGCAAAAGTCCTTACTAGGTTTTGTTTTATGCCGATTTTGTTAACGTAAGAAACCAAAGAAACTTTTAAATCCTGGCAATGATGTTGAGTTTCGGTATATATGTGTTTGGTATATTAATGTATCAGGAACCTTTTTTACCTCCTAAAATACACCTTAGGAATTGCTGCTCACTGAATGCCCTTCTGAGCACGACTGTCTAACAGAAGAAGGGCTATAGAAAGTAAAATATCCAACCCAATTTCTAGTTTTGCCAACTGTGTGTACGATTTTTACGAAGTTTGTTATCGCGGCTTCAAACAACTTCAAACTCGGCGCGAATATAGATAACGCAAATTTTAGTTTATTTCCTACATTATCTATGAATATTTTTAAGTTATGGTGGTGATGGGCTAACAGAAGGACAGAATAGCAAACAAAACGGCTAAGTCAATTTTCAGTTTTGCCAACTAGGCTACGTAAAGTTTTGCGGAGCTCTTCTTTTTCCCTGTTTTTTTCCCCTGACATCAGTAGCGTGGATGTGAGGACAGCTGCAGGGAAACGACCAGAAACGATCAGGGGCAGCGTTTCAGTTAATGCTAAACAGAAGTGTTGCGAAAACTAATAGCGGGAGTGGTGGGGCTAAAAAAGTTTCAAAACTGGCAACCAATTTTCACCTTTGATTTCAGTTAATACATGGGTAGAGGAGTATAAAAATTTCGGGACACAAATTTTCATGTCCCCCCCCCCCAACCCTCCGCCCCCAAAAAACCCGGACCCCTGCACTGTGACTGAGGTTGGCGCTAATGACCAAGCTGTCGACGCGCCATTAAGCCTCATCTCCCCCCCCCCCAAAAAAAAAATGCCCCAAAAATACGGTTTTTTGGCTGTAATTCATTAACCGTCAACAAATCAAAAGCATAATGTAAAGCGAAAACGTTCAGAACACAATTCTGGACAGGAAAAGTAATACAAATCTTTTATGTGAAAGCAACTCTTGAACCCCAAAATCGTATTTAAAGTATATCATCCTTAATCTTTAATAGGGATTTTAGTTGTTCAAAGTGCTCTTGCGGGCCCTCTAATAGCCCGACGTGGACATACTTAGGGTTTTCTTAAAGGTGAGTATCTATTCTTTCCATCAATCCTAACAAAAATTGTTTACCTTAGATAGGGATCGTCCTAACGCTCATTTAAAGGTGGAGAGGTAATGGCGTAGCAGCACAAGCGTATGGGGATTTTCGAATTCAAATGCTCTTGCAAGCCTTCTAATAGCCCAAAATGGACATGCTTATGATTTTCTGAAGTTGGGGATCTATTATTTCCATCAATTCTAAACGAAATTGTTTAGTTAGATAGGGACCGTACTACGCCCATTTAAAGGTGTAGAGGTAATAGCGTACCGGCGAAAGCGTATGGTGATTTTCAAATTCAAAGTGCTCTTGCGAGCCCTCCAATAGCCCAAGATGGACATGCTTAGGTTATTCTGACAGTTGGGATCTCTTCTTTCCATCAGTTCTGACCGAAATTGTATAGCTTAGATAGGGACCGTCCTACGCCCATTTAAAGGTGAAGTAACGGTATAGCGGCGAAAGCGTAGTGATTTTCGAATTGAAAGTGCTCTTGCGAGCCCTCTATTCGCTCAAATAGGACAAGCTTTTCTGAAAGGTGGGGATATATTCTTTCCATGAATTCTAACCGAAATTGTTTAGCTTAGATATAAAGGGACCATCTTACGCCCATTTAAAGTTGAGGAGGTGATAGTGTAGTGGCGAAAGCGTTTGGTGATTTTCGAATTTAAAGTACTCTTGCGAGCCCTCTAATAGCCCGAGATGGACATGCTTAGAATATTCGGAAAGGTGGGGAGTTACTCTTTCCATCAATCCTAACTGTAATTGTTTTGGTTCGATAACGATCGTCCTATACCTATTTTGAGGCGTAGCTGTAATTTGGGTAGCGACTAGTTTCAGTTGCAAAGTTCCATTGCAATGTTGTATTTGTATCTAAGGTAAACAATTTTGGTTAGGATTGATGGAAAGAATTTATCCCCACCGGTCAGAAATTTCTAAACACGTCCATTTTAGGCGATTAGAGGACTTGCAAGAGCATTTTGAATTACAAAATCAGTAAGGCTGCACCGATACCAACTTTACCGATCCGATACCGATACTGATCCGGTTTTTAAAATGTTGCCGATACCGGTATCGATATTCAAAATTGTATCCCCAATTTGTCATCAAAGGTGTAGTTTTCTGCAAAAGTCCAGTAATCATTAAAATAAAAAAAATTTAAAATAGTAACCCACTGTTAAAACATAGCTAGCAAGATGCTCAGTGATTTCCTGAGCAAAAAGCCGCGAACAGCGTGTCTTAATCTGAACGGTTCCAGAGTTATCGATATTTCCGCGAAAGTTGCCGATACCGACCGGTACCGTTACCGCGAATATCGGCAGCCGATCCTGTCCAGTATCGATATCGGTGCAGCCTTAAAAATCAGCATACGCGTTTGGCACTACGCCATTACCTCTTCACCTTTAAGTGGTCGTAGGATGGTCCCTGTCTATCGTAAACAAATTTTGTTAGGATTGATGGAAAGAATAGCTCCCAACCTTTCAGAAAATCCTAAGCATGTCCACTTCAGACTATCATAGAGCTTGCAAGAGTACTCTGAACACGAAAATCCTTGTAGCAACCAATTGAAAAAAAAGGAACTTTTGCGCGAACTAAAGTGATATACTTCAAATGCGATTTTAGTGTTAAAGGGTTGCTTTTACGTAAAAGTTGTATATCACTTTTCCTGTCCATAATTGTGAGCTGAATGTTTTTACTTCACATTATGCTTTTGATTTGCAGTCGGTGAAGGAGTTATGCCAGAAAAGCAAGGGGGGGATTGGGGGGGGGGGGGTGTTTGGAGGGGTATGAACATTTGTGGCCCGGGATTTTTAGACTCCTCTATCCATGTACTAACTAAAACCAAAGGGGTACATTGGTTGCCAGATGTGAAATACTCCTTACTCGCTTAAAATAACTTGAAGACCCTACATATTACTCCTTCCTAACATTTAAAGGTATCATAGAGCATTAACCACAACGTCACTTCATACTTATCAGTTATTATCTGGCGAAAATCGTAAGCCGACTTCTCAATCTAAGCCTAAACTATTGGCCTTTTGAGCTAGGCCTCAATTTCTGTCTGA
The DNA here is from genome assembly GCA_023313725.1 of Lithobius niger. Classification (NCBI taxonomy): domain Eukaryota; kingdom Metazoa; phylum Arthropoda; class Chilopoda; order Lithobiomorpha; family Lithobiidae; genus Lithobius; species Lithobius niger. Next base: position 37,278 of record JAHWFP010264603.1, read on the forward strand.
GATGAAACACACGTCTCTCTCGCTCTCTCAAGGGATACAGAATCAAAAATAAAACTCAAACAATCAACAAGGTGTGACGGCATGCCTTTATTAAAACAATACCATTATGCTTTAATGGTTTTTTTTTTATTAAAAACCTATGAAGCCCACAGCTGTGCGCTCTTTTACTAAATCTAAAACTTTAAAATTGAACTACATTACAACAACCATTACAAAACTGAAAAGTTCCACCACAGAACTACATGACTTCAGAATTACACCACATATTGCATTTCCAGAACACCAATAACACCAGACTTTACGACAAACCGGCTAATCATGGAAACAACACACCTTTCAGCTTTTATGCTGAACTACTGATCATTTAGCAAATTATCAGTAAAGTTCACGCAAATTACATGAAGGTTGTACACTTGGCCTTAAGATCTTGAAAAGATCACCTTTTGGCTCTGGACCCTCACTAGCGGAAGCACAGCGAGAAGTCAATGAGAAGACTAGAAGAGTTGAAAAGAAGAACAACAATCTGAAGTCTTTTATTTTCGATTATGGTTACTTTCTGGTTGTGTGTACTTGATACTAAGCCGTGTCAGTACAGCTGAGTTGTGGGGGCTTCATGTTTGGCTTTAAAGATCGAGGGTTCAGTTCCAACTCACGCAGTCTGCTATTTAGTACAAAAGGCAACAGAAATAGCTTTGCATTTGTATTAATTTAACACAAATCGTGCTGATTTGGCTATCCGTCTTCTTTATACTTATTTTTTATTTGTCTTTTCTCCATCATGGGTTTGGTTTGACGTAGCTAGTTTAATTGACTGTTTACTGCTTTATAGATACAGAGGATAGTTTTGGGGAATACTCTTTTCCCCCGAAATGTTGCGTTTTTATCGTGTTTTGTAGCATTTGCTTGTTTTTCAATATTTTTACCAAGTTTACATAAAACAAACTTACACTTTACGCAAACGCGACTTCCTTGCTGCTTGCCGCGACAATAAGGTTTCACTTTGAATAACAAATTGCAAACTTGCTCCTGAGCCAGAGGAAACCTACATAAGAGTAAAATATCTCTTCGTGAAGAGCACCCTGTTGCTTATTCGAGTCCTGACACTTTTCATTTTTTTGCGTAAACGATAACTTGGCAATTATTCGAGGCCCGGCATGCTTTTAAGGCCCTTTGCTTACGTAAGACGATAGGAAGAAATGAATAAACGTAAAGGGATAAATCAGAAGTGCTGACTGTTTCCTTCATTCACCTTGTGATTACGAGGAAAATGTCTAAATCTTTTTGGGACTACTGTTTTTTTCAAATGTCTAAAACAAAAAAGTTACAAATACCGTAGTGCAAGGAAAATGCCCAGAATGCTTACGTAGAACCTCTGAATGATTAACAGTGTTTTACATCTCCTCGAGGCCTTTCTGCAAATCTTATTATTATATAACTACTCATAAACATACATTTTACTCTCCCCAATTTTATCTTATCTAGGGTTTTGATTTTATCCCTAAGTTTGATTTTATGTTATCTAGGGTTTTAGTTTTATTTTTGGAGCGTAGCCCCGCTATGACGACACTCCAATGTAATCTTAGACCGTGCATCACGCGAAAACCACCAGGACTATCCAAACCAAACTCTGCATGCAGTAGCATGGGAGTCCGGACAAGGTTTATCAAAAGAAAAATCCTGAATCAGACATGGGGTTGGGGTTAAACAGAACATTAATAAAAAGTTCCGTTTTGAATTAGATTGTCTGCAAGCATTGCATTTCGAACGGATGTGTTTGTTTCATGTAATGTTCATTCGGTTGTAGAAAACATCTGATTGGTGCGAAAGATATCATTACTTGTAGAAATCTGCCTGTCTGAAAAACATTACTAGAAAACAACTTACCACTTGGAGCTGTCCAACGTAATTTTCAGCAAAACTAACAGTAAATTCCACCCTATGCCTTAACTGAAGATCACACAAATGTTGCAGCAGGTAGCACATCTGTAGTTTGACACCTTCATCCAATTGCATCTGTAGAAGACCCTTCCTATTTTCATCTTTTTCTACAATTGATAACAAAGGTGGTAAAAACATGTATGTATAGTTGAAACATCTAAATAACGTACGCAGCAAATGAATTAAACACAACTACATAAAAAAATGCACAGAACACACATTTAGACAAATGAAACGAATTAATCTAAATCCACAGCTTTTGCATAGTATTCCATTTGTACACTGTGATCGGTAAACCGTGCTTTGATAATTTTAATACTTTGACATGCAAAGAGATTTTTTTTTTGCACCGAACTTGAACTATGTAATCACCTTAATACGATAAATGTGTCCCATAAAGTAAACTGTAAACTGTAAAGTAAACTATGAAAAGGTACACTATTAAACCTACCAGGGTCAAACAATTCATCCCACGTTGCTGGATCAACAAGTATCAAGAGTGTCTGAAGGTCATTGTTATCAACGAGTTCAATCAGTAGCAACTTGCCCACCACCTTCAGCAATGGTCTGAAAGAAAAAATGGTAAGACCATTATAAGGTGTAAAATCTATAATATTATTTTAGGTATCCCATCAAAACAGTGCGGCGACATAACAGCATGACGACAATACAGTGCACAACACATCAGGACGCTACAAAGCAAAGTGGCGATATAACAGCATGACGACAATACATCGCACAACACATCAGTACGCTACAAAGCAGAATGGCGATATAACAGCGAAACGACAAAATAGCTTGGATAAAACAGCGTGCGACACACCAGCACAAAAAGTTGTTTATCAACGATGGTTGATATAATATTTCGAGAATAATATTGTTAATGCTCTCCTCAGATCAAAGGACAAAGCTAGTGCTCCACAATTTCCAAACTAAATTAAAACCATTTTTTCTGTGTTGAGGGGAGGTGGGAGGGACAAATTGTTGCTTTCGGATGTTTTTCTTCTATAGTACTTAGCTAGGCCAAAAATAAGGCCAAAAAAGTTACGTTTAATACAAACTGCAGATAAGACTACAATAAAACAGTACAGACAATAAGACAGTAAATAAAAATGGGTAAATAAAAAAACTAATTACGAATATAATTGAACGTTATGGAAATGTGGAACTGATGACCGATTAGCTTCGTGGCACTGTCCACAACTTCCAGTTGCAAGTTTGAGTTTATCTTATCTGCGGTTTTAGTTTTATTTGGAGCGTAAGCTCCGCTATGAAGATAATCCAATGTAATCTTAGACCGCGCATCACGCAAAAACCACAAGGACTATCCAAACCAATTGTGCATGCAGTAGCACGGGAGGACAAGGTTTATCAAAAGAAAAATCCGGAATCGGACATGGGGTTGAGGAGCCATCAGGATGACAAAATAGCAAGAGCCAAAATCAAAACAACAACGAGCCGCGAAGCCGTTTCTAATTGTTCAAGGCATCCGATTGTTAAAAGATTGATTGTTGGTGATAGGCGGTAATAAACCAAATTCAAGATATTTTCACTTTTCGTCGAGCGATTTGTGTGAATACACCATTTTCACGTTTTTTCACCGACTTTCCAATGTTCCAAACCCCAAGGAGCAGTCTCTTATTGTTTAGAAATTACTAGGCAAATCCGATCCGATCCGATTGACAGCCAAACAGCAAAGAAAGCGGAGCCCGCTCCATTATGTCGACAGTGGAACTGATGACTGCCCTAGTTTTTTTTATTGACGAATCTATTTTTCCCTGTTCACCCCTTCCACCTATGTTTTCTACCAGTTATTTTTTGTAGCTCTGCAGCTGTGTACTGTAATGTTGGACAAACTTTTTTATTTAAAATTGTCATTTTGTACCCAGATTTCAGAACATCCCGTTTTAAAACAACTTTTTGCCAAAATAAGTACGACAGAACAAGCGCCCGCAAGCAACAAATTAAGCCTCTCCTGCACCCTCCTCCTCCCTCATCATCACATAAAAAATGCTCGTTGATGTGTAGAGATGGTTGAGCTCTGTACTTTGATCTGAGGAGAACATCGACAATGCTCGAAACGTCATCGTTTTTAAATATTGCTATTTTGTCGCATGCTCACATGCTATTTTGTCGTCGCGCTGTTATGTCGTTGTGCTGTTTTGTCGTGCGCTATCGTGTCATGCACTGTATTGTCCTCTCGCTTTTATGACGTCACAGTTTTGTTGCGTGCCGTTATTTCCGCGCTAATTTGACGTACATCTATTATTTTGTACAAGAGCCCTCATTCTGGTGTGACAACAGCAATTCAAGACACATCTACTTGATGAAGTATATATGCGTACAGATGACTTATTTTTACATCAATGTGTTACTGTGAAATTTTCATAATCCCATGCAGTGAACTTTGAATGAACTATTTTAAAAAATTTGTAAAGGAACTATGTTACTTTTATAAGAAAGACGGAATAAAAAGCGGCATCGATGATGAACGCAACACATGTTAGAGTTCATGTTATCATTCTGAACTAAATTTATTGCTTTATGTGTGTAAGTGCTGCTTCAAAGTTAACATGCATCTTTTACTGGCATGTTGAGATTACTAAAAGTTTAGAATCAAATTTAAAAACAAAGCGTGAATTTTTGAGCTCTTATTTTCGAATGTGTGGGCTTAAGTGGTAGATTTGTTATTACGTTGTGCACAAGGGGGGAAAGTCTGTAATATGCAAATGTGGTAGATGTGGTTTACTACATAGGTATGCCCTTCTCGCCCCCCCCCCCCCCCCTACTTCCTCCCCACCATTATAGAAAACAACTCGGGCCATCCTCCAAAATATTCCTCAAAAATTTCTTTTTTTGTAGAATAGAAAATAAAACAAATCCATTTCCTTTACGTTGGCAGCTGCTTGAACACATATTCGTCATTTAGGCACATGACAATTGCAGACAGATCAGTTAGATACACACAAGTGGAATTTTCGTCAGAAGAGTCAGTGAGCGTGGTATATTAATAGAGGGTTATGGCAGTAATTTAGACTGCAACTGTCAAAGTAATTTAATTTCATTAGATTTGATCTGGCCAAACATTTACCAAATTCGTAATATCTGTATAATATGTCTTGCTCTTCATCAAATGGTGCTAGAATTTCCTGGAAAACTGCTCAGTTGCCTTCCTAACCAGATATAGAATCTAAAGAAAGAGCCACGCAATTTATTTTAAGTGACTACAACATTATTGTTGTTGTTCCTGTTGTGACTTCTTGTTACCGCCTAGAGATCGAACCAATGACCTAAGTTAATATTTGTATAGCTTAAAGATGTAGTTAACAAGATCAGGGTCTTTTGGAAGTTATTATAGTACGAGTACAGAACTGTTATTGTTGGAACTCCTTTCCCGCTCACCTGGTGGTAGAACCAATGAACTGATGTTAAATTTGTATCGCTTAAACTGTATAGGTACTAGGAAGGGTTCTTGTGAAATTTACACCTATCGCAGTTAGTATAGTAAGAACAGACGGATGTGTAATGAAAATGCTAACTGCAATGACAATAAAAATTATTCGAATAATTCGAAACTTGGCAGCCCAAAATGGCGACCAAAAACTGTTTTTTGCCTTCTAACATCTAAATCATTCAGCATATTAAATTCAAACTCGCAATGGAAAATATTCTGGACTAATAAATCCGTCCTGTTTATTCTGGATTAGTCCAAATTAAAAGCCATTCGGCCTACAGGGATTTTACTTGTACGTATTTTGTTATTCTATTCTTGCAATTTTAAGCTTTGTACCGGGACCAATGTTAGAGGCCTTTGAAGTTCTTCCCTTTTGCGTTCGTTTCTCCTTCTGAGTATACATATCTTCAAGTTTTCATTTAACGTCTAAAGTATTATTCGGTGTGATTAACTTGGTTATTAGGATTTACCTTGGTGGCCTTTCCCTGGTTGAATGATATCACTACTTTCAAAGGCCGACCATTTTTGGAAACTTGGCGGCTTCTCTTATACCAGTTTTGGTTTTGGGTGGATGTCACAACTCTCATAGCATTGTGAACGTACCAAAGTGGTCGGCGTCTTATCTTTATCGCTATAATTTTTTTTCTGTAGGAATTTTGTGTCTATTATGAATTTTAACATTTATATTTAATCGTATGTAGTCATGTACATGTAAAATTCTACAATAACAGTAACAATAACAATTAATACATAATCGTATCTGCTTGACGACAATGCACTAGCATGTGTTTAGATTAACCAGCAAACTTGTCGCATAACGAAAACATACATCTTAAAAAAATTACTTTTTTTCCCCAAATGGATTGGATACTGTGCTCACAATCTGCATTTTGTTTCGTACTCTTCTTTCCAGCAAAATTGTCCCTTACATCGTCGCGGGGCAGATAATTCAGTTTGGTTTCGCGTACCGTAAAAAAAAAACAAAAAAAAAACCTTTGCAATAAAAGATACGCCTTCTCTTAGTGACCCACCTATTTGCAACAACAATGTATTCTGACAATTAAGTACTGAAACGATAACCGTATAACACTTAAGCATGTTATAATCTACTGTTGGATGATTACAAACAAACAAACAAACAAAGGTTACAACAATAATTTTGAACTTAAGCGCCACTTCAGGGCAACGTGCTTCTAGCTGCAACCCCCATTTTAGAAAAAGGCACTTCCCCATATGAAGCTTACTAGCTGTCTGCCGAAATTTAGGTTTGGCAACTTTCCCTAGTGAGCTGTACATGTGTGATTACACCCTATGAGATTTAACATGGGAGCGTGTGGGTTAGCTAGTTACTAGCAACACAAATCAACGTTATTGAGGGCACTTTTTCTCCATAAAGAACACGTTCCCACATTTTAATGTTGAGGTTTTCTTCATAACTGGACCCCAGACACCTGATTCAAACAATTTGCAAAGATTTCTATCACGCGGGGAATTTACACCAGTATGTTGAAATCAGGTATAATCTTGTTTCAGTTAAAAGACACAGTCTGTTAGTGAGGCCGCAATTTCAATTTTACTTCCAAGAGCCTTGATCGGCTGTCGTACGCTCTGTACAGAATGTAAACAAATTAACTCAAAACAGAACAACTGAACATAATAACCTAAGACAATACTCAGCAAACGAACCAACCAACCACACCGCAAGTGTAAGGGTGTAGTTGACTGAAGGACTGGAATGTGGTCGACTTCTGGCTTGTTGAACAGATGCTCAAGATTTGAGGAAACACAACTGCTGATGGCTCCTTTGTTGGTATTAAGAGAAACAGGTCCTGGGTTGATTTTGTTGTCAGAAAGGCCTGAGGCTGTCATTTGAATTGAGGGAAACAGTTGCAGAAGAGGTTCGTCCAAGGGTTTGCCAGAGTGTCAAGAACGTAATGGGATGCTTACACCAGGGGATGAGGAGACGTAGCATTGGACACGACAGTCGTGTCGAATTAGCCATGCGATCGAATGGCAATGAACGGCAAGCAAAGGGCGAAGGGCGAGTGTCTCAAGCAAGGTGGGACTTGTGGAGTTTGGAAAAACGATTTCTGCCTGGAAAGAAGCGGTGGGCGCATGGGATTGTTTTAGCTCGTGTCTTCGGAAGATGGCAGCGAACAGCGCTTTCGAAATCCTGTTAATGCAGTGCCGGAAGTCTTTCAGGTCGAAGCGGTATACTTGTCGTAGCAGGTCCCAATGCACAGTCACCTTTAAAGTTGCTTTTCAATGGAAGCTCTGTTGACAGCGACTGCTTTCGTATTTCCACTGAAAGTGAGGATGAATTCCAAAATTGAGAAACAGTTAACATGTACGAGGTCGAATGAACAAGTGAAGAAAAGCCAATGAAGGGAGATGTTGCCTCGGGTTTCACCAGCATGTGTGACAATGTGCATGTTGTCCATCAAACAACAGCCGATGATCAGGTGGGGGAGCTAGTCTTCAGAGACAGTGATTCCCGGCGACGGCAAACAATTGAAATGTAATATTTGTTTCAAGTCAAGTTGTAAACATATGCTTCGACGGACCAAGCTTAATTTGGGAATGGCGCAGTTATAAAATCTGATATGTTGCCATGCACTAGCAACAGGACATGGAAGGGCCAGCGAGTAACACTTACACCAGCCCCGGCAAAGAAAATAAAACAAAGGTGATCACTAGCAATAACAAGTTAAAAATGTCTAACGTGCTTAACAAGAAGCTCCCGTTGGTCAGCCGATCTGCGTCTAAAAGCCTTCACGCTCACTGCCATGAAGAGCATTGCACACTTTTACAACTCAAGATGAAGAAAAGTACAGATGATAGTTAGATGTGAACCTGAAACAACCAGCTTGAGTGGATGACCTCTGGTATTAATCCCCTCGCGAACCAAAAAAAAAAAAAAATAGCAGAGAGTATGCAAGTGACAAATCGCACTTCAGTCTATGCAATTCAAGAGCATTAGCCCATAAGATTCAGAGCCTCTCAGTGTAAATCAAGAGTGTCAGACCCAGTAAGTACTTGGTGAAGGAGCGCTGCACAGATTCAACATGGTCAATGTCACCCAGTTAATCTGGGGACAAAGCAGGTGATGCATACACCAAGAGTGGTTGTACAAAAACGCAAAATGCCCAAAACAAGGTCATTCTGTCACCTGAAACGAAACATTGCCTAACTATGGCAGCATGCTGTCTCGTCACTTTAACTGTATTGCAACATTATGTGGACCATTTTAAATTTTAATTAAACCAGTTGTCTAGGTCCTTAATAGATGTAGTGTGGTTAAGTTAACTTCCTGATATGACATAATCGAGGTTTTCATTTGAGGAACCAATGTGAATGACATTAATTTACTAACAGCCAACAATAGCTGCCAGTCCGCCGACCAGCATGACACCAACTCTTTTATATCTTATATTATGTATCTGATTAATGCCGCATATGGTTCATGTTAATATCTCGCACCCTTGTATGTCATTTATTTCTGTAGTGTACCTCTTTTATCTTAAATTTAGTTCATATGATTCATCTAAAAACCTGTGCAGCTGAATGACCTCAAATTTCATGTATGCTGGTATTTCAAATCTCATACAAACAATTAAAAGGAAATACCCTTAACTTATTTTCGTGTATCCTGCATGCATATGGCATGTGCAAGACTTACATATGTTTAAGTTAATGAAGAGAAACTGTCTAGTTCATGGGGGATAAAACAGAAAAAAAAAAGCATTTGCAACAGTTACACGCATTTGAACTAATGTTCAAACCTGAGTCACAAAGGAATGCCTACATGGAGGCAGGTAGTTTTAATCACTGATCACACATTACCTTTTTCACTCACACCTTGTACAATATATAATTCATTTATCGTAAATCGTGCTATTGCATTTATCTCAAATTACGTAATCTTAATTATTTTAAATATATTTGCCTCAAATAAACGTCCTTCTTATTTTCATTCAATTTCGTACCATATGCAGAAATATAGTACAAAATCCAATATTTGGGTAATGATCTAGTCCGTATTTTAAATGCTGGAATGTTTTTGTAGTACTAATTTAATGATGTGTGATTTTGCCAAGTGGCTACAGTTTTCTGCTATGAACTGTCAAATCTGTAATTTATTCTTGAAAATAACTCGCAAGGTAATCTTTAGTGTTTGTAGCTTGGTCAGGTTTAATTATACAGCTTCCAAAGTTTGCCCACAGTAGATTTCAGGAAACAACAATATGAAACGTGTTCCCTATTTTTCCTGATCAGTGGGCAGTATTGGTTCGTTCACTCTTCCCAGGGGCGTCTATCTTTGGTGGGGAATGAGACAAATGCCTCATTGAAATGGGGGGAGGGGGGGGGGGGGGACTATCTAGAATCGCATATGAATTTTGTAGTTTGTCTGAACGATTTAGTTTAGAAAGTAGATGGTCTGTAGAGCCCCGAAAGCTGCAACACTTTACGATACATCATTGCCCTATCCAGCTTCTGGAGTGTACTTTTTTGCATATTCTCAAGGAATTTACTTAGCACTATGGCACATTTGTAAAAATTCACAATTATTTTATGATCGACCTTTTTCTAATAAAACAACCTTTTAATTGCAATATTTTTGTATAAAGGGACACCCTTTGGCTTGGTGAGCCCGAGGCAATTGCCCCTTTCACTGGATAGACGAATCACGTAGCACAGGCTGGCCACGGGCTGTAAGAATATGTATTTATTAAATTATACTGTAATAATGATAGGGTAACGATAAAACGATAATGCCAAACGTTAATATGGGCGAAGGGGGGGGGGGGAGTGTTGTATATCCATTTTTAGTCTTAAATATTTGCATCTTGAAATTTTCATATGTTCGTAGGCGTTAGGATATTCGGTGTAAATGAACAATTTTTCTTAGGAGTGAATCATTTTTTTACTTTTTGGGGGGGGGGGGGGGACGAATTTTGTTTTAGGGGGGAGACACCCCCCACACTTCCCCAGAACAGCACTCATGCCCTGAGGAAATTCTTGATTACAAGGTAATTAATTGTAATCCACTTTCTGACTAGAGGCCGATGGGGGCTACATGTGGTCGATGTGGGCTACATGTGAGATGCCGATGTTGTTGATCTCAAATATCCCCGAGAGTAGTTACACGACCTTCATAACGATTATCCCCTAGCCCCTAAGAAGCTGAAGATCAGGGAGGAGTTTGCGTCCCCCTACTCGAAAAATCTAGGGAAAAATTTAAAACATGTTATGAAACCGAGTACTAAACTCGTGCCGAATCTACTGCACAAGAAGAGATACGTTGTTCACTATCGTCACTTGTAACTCGACCTCCGTTATGGGCTTGTTCTTCGCCACACGGATAGAGTCCTCACATTCAACCTAAAGCCCTGGATGAGGAGATATATCAAATTCAACACCGACAAACTGCAGTGATTGACGGCTCCGTTCGATAAACATTATTAAAACTATTAAACAATTTAGTGCTCGATAAGACGATAGAAAATAAGCAAATGCAGTTCAACGTCAAACTTTGCACAAATTTGAGAACGGCATTGAAATACACGTGCCGACCGCACGTGGATTCCTTTAACATCTTTCACTACAAACTCGTGCAAATTAATCGCCCCTCACGAAGCACGACGTGCGATTTCACCATATCTTCAGGATTTTTATATCGTGGAATTGTCAAAAGTATAGCAATGTGTGACGTACTCAGGGAGTAGA